>PVJX010014882.1:0-31414 GCA_004027295.1 Dolichotis patagonum
ATCTTCCTTCCACCTGTGGGCGTGGCCTGCTGGGCTCTGCAGGTGGCTACGTGGTACCTCTGCAGGTACCAACGCACAGTGCAGTGAGCTACCACCAGCTCACCGAGGGCCACTCTGCCTCGCTCTGTGCTTCTGAGAGCGAAGCGCTCACAAAGATTTGCACAAGTGACAGGTGACGTCAGCTCGGTGGCAGACGGGAAATCAAAGCTTCACGGCCCCCACAAGAAGCTCATCCACCAGCAGCTCTCCATAGTGGTATCTCCTTGGGGAAATCCCAGGTCGGCCATAAGCCTAAGTCACTTGTGTGGAGTGGAACAGAGGGTAGAAGAAATGATGTCAGCCTGACTGTATCACCCCCCCACCACCTCACAGCAGGGACACCCCAGGACATGTCTATGCAGACCAAAAGGAACTGGGGGCAGAGATCCAGGTTCCCCAGCATCCAAGATGCTTCCCTTGCAGGTCTCAGAGGGACCCCAGGGAGACGGCGCGGTGAAGGCACCAGGTCAGGGATGAGCGAGGCGGAGTGAGCTCTGCTGGTACCCGGAGAGGAGCCACACAGCCACCCGCAAAGCCGAGCTGGCCGTTCCCACCGGGGAAGGAAAACCTACAGTGCACGTGGCCGTTGATACTGTGTGAGTGCTCTAGCTTCATGTTCTTCCCAGCACTGCACATTAAGATAGCTCTAAAATATCACTAAGAGGCAGCGCATAGCGCCTGGTTTGTTTTAGTTTATATTCCTGGGAGTGACGGGGGAGGTTGGACATTTCTCAGTACCCATGTGCTGATGATGTCTCCCCCGGTGTGAATTTTCTTCACGTCCTAATTGTCTAATGGCCCAAACTGATGGCTTTTTAAGTGAATTGCATCACCCTTATGCTTAATTTTTTTATAATTAGATAATTATTAAAAGGCAACCCTGTCGTAAGAAGCAAGACTGTTATTTTCTCAGTTTGCTGTTTCTCTTTCATTAATGTGATAGCTCATTGTTTTGAAGTTCGTATTTTAATATAATCAAATACATTAATCCTGCTTTTTAAAAAATGTCTTCTGTTGTTTGAAATCTATTAATTCATCATTCTTACCCAGGCTTGATTAAAAATTCTATTCTGCTTGTTTTTCTTACTCTTCACGACAAAATACTCTAACCCTTTGCAATATAAATTGGGTGTCCAGGTTTTTAAAAAAAACAACTTTTTTTTCCCAAATAGATAATCTGTTTTCCTTCCAGTCTATATTAAATAATCCTTTTGTTCTCTATTGCTTTCAATGTCTGCTTTGCCATATCTTAAATTCTTATTTGTAATTTGGTTTGACTTGTGTTTCTCATTTTATTCTATCAGGCTGGATTTCTGTTGCACATGGACACTTAACTACAAGGTTCTGTCTGCAGTGGTCCATCCATTGTATAAAAGTAATCTTCAAATTTTCTGCCCTAGTTTTAGAGAGTACGTGGGGTCCCTGTCCTCTCACAGTCATTTGTTTTTAAGTTATTTATGAAACGTAGATGATGGTTGTGAAGAATTTGGACTAATCTTGTTGTATCCAAGATGGCGCCACTGCTGGATTTTGCCTGAAACTCGTGGTCCAGGAATCAGCAAGTGCCCCACACTGAGTGGCACTGAGGGTTGCCTGCTCCGCTGGGCTGTACCAATGTCCCTGTCCCTCTGTCCTCTCAATCCCCAAGAGAAAAAGTAGTGTGAGGGTACCCAGTAGTGTTGGAGACAGCACCCGTAGCCCCACTCTGCTTTTGACCCCAAGCATCGCTAAGCCCATCCAGAACCCATCTTCTAAATGCGGGCTTGATACTTCCAGTAATTTACTAGGAGGGGTCCGAGTTTCTTTGGGGTTGTATGGGGGCAGATTTTGCAGGCCATTTAGTGATTTAAGAGATCACTAAAAAAAAGCCCTGTATACAGATATTCCCAGCAGCGCAGTTCATAATCATCCTGACTTGGAGGCCAGCAGAGGCAGCTCAGCAGGTGGAGGGATGAAACAAATTAACCTGGCCGTGAAAGGGAGGAATTTCCAGCGAGAGTAACAGGGTGCAGTGTGGATAAATTGCAGGCATTGTGCAGCGCAGAGAAGCCAGTCTCAAAAGTATGCCCTGGAGTTGATCTTGGTGTGACCTCGTGGAAAAGGCCGAACGATAAGGATGGAAGAAAGCAGGGGTCCTCAGGGCCAGAGATGGGGGGCAGAGGCAGGTTTTGGGGGGGTGATGAGGTGCAGGAATCCGCGGGATCCTAAACAGGTTAAAGCTCATCAAACTGAAAAGAAAATGTCAAATGTGCTTCATTTTAGTTTAAGAGAGAAAGTTTAAATCACTGGCATATTCTGTTTTCTAACGCAAACAATACAGGGAAGAATAAAGAAGGAGGCAAAATAAAACCTCGGCTCTCCATCTAAAAAATTACGTGAGAAATGATTCTTTCCATCTGATTTATGAATATATAGTCCGCGCTAAAAAATCTCCGAATACATGTCTTTTGAGTTTCTTGTTGTAATACTCAGTACCTGGAACTAGACTGACAAACCCGCAAAGCCTGGTTAATGAGGCATAAAATCTGGAGCTAAGTAATGTGTTAGAGGCCTTAGGAGCTGTGTTCCGTGGAGATGCACCGTAGTCTAATGAACCGGTGGGCTTTCCCTTGGCCTTTATCGGGAACACGCTGTGTGTTCCAGCGCAGCCTCGCCTTGCAGGTAAAACAGCTCTGTTAAAGATGGGCCAGCCTTAAGCAGAGGAGGAAGGAAGGGGAGTCAAGGGGACGGGACCAGCGGCGACTGAGATGGCACTTTGTCCAGCCACTGGGCGGGCGGGTCAGGGACCCTGCCCGGGGAGAACGTGCTGCTCACGCTGGCAGCATCAGCAGCCTGGTGGACGCCATACAAACAGAACCGAAGGCTGTGCAGCCCAGGTGACTCGAGGTGGAGGGTGTGTGTGTGTGTGTGTGTGTGTGTGTACCAGGAATCAAACTCAGGACTGCACTTGCCTGGCAGGCGCTCATGCCGCCGAGCTGTCCCCGCCCGGCCCCCTAGGCCTCTGTCATCACCAGTCTTTCACTGTCCTTCAGAATGTAGATCCAGACCTTCATCGGCGGACAGTTCGGTCCACGTGGAGGAAGACTGCTGCCCTTCGGGGCCACCCCAGACAGGCTGGGAGCACAGGAATCAGCTGCTGGTGGCACAGGACACTGCCCTCTGCGGGCCGGGCCCACGCGGCTGCCTCCTAACCAGGACGAAAGCACCCCTGTCGTTTACTTCCGCCTGCTCACTGCTTCCTGCCCAGCAGCCGCGCTCACCGTGGTGTTCCGGGTAGAAACCTGTTTTCTCTAGGGTGGCCAGAAGCGCAGTGCGAGTGCTCGGGACAGGTTCCAAAAGCAGATGAACTGGGAAAGCTCAGCGAAGCAGGTTGCGTTTCCGCAGGACATCAGGAGTATCCAGAGAGGGGACGTTTCCCGGGATTGTCACAGGACAGTGCTGTCCCACCTGGCCATCTTCTGGGCCCAGGGCCCTAAATCCCGGTGTCATGGAACGCTGGTGTGGAGTGACGTGTGCCACAGTCTGCAGTGTGATGAGAAAGATTCCCCCGCACTACGTGCCCATGGGCCAGTTTAGATAACCGAAGGCAGAGCCCAGGGGCTCTCGAGCAGTGGCGTCACTTACCCTCCCCGTCAGAGGAGAAACCACACGGGAGGGTGGTGACAGCTCACGTTAGAACACGCACTGGTGGAATCTGCGCCAGGCCGGTGGGGTGGAGTGGTCCTGGTGGGTGGAGGAGAACCCGTCACCTCCCGCAGACCCTCAGGGATGCAGGGTTCTTGGGGAAGAGGATGCCACGCCCACCCCACAGGACCCACTCACTGTCACCAGCACATGGTCACTCGAGAGGGAAGTGCACCGCTGCAAATCGTGTGGCACGCTGTGGGGGAGATGGGGCAGAGAGGCAGAGACGCCCAGGAGCCCTCAGGTACCGGGTGGACGCAGAGCTGAGGGCTGCTGGGTCCCATCCTCCTCCTCACTGTCAGTCAGCCTGGAGCAGGAAAGGCGTCCCAGAGCCCTGCCAGGAGGAGGTGGCTTGCACACTTGAAGGAGGGCTGGAGGAGAACAGAGCAGGAGGCAGAGATTAAGTTTACACAGCGGACGCCTATTGGTACAACATCTGGGGCCAGGGAGGAGCAGGCTGCTGGGAGCACTGGAAAGTGGCGTCTGCAGCCCGCAGATCAGGACAGATTGTGCTTGAAGCTGGACGAGTGGACGCAGCTGCCCCGGAAGGGGATGCAGACGGAGCAGTGAGGCAGAGCTGCGGTAGAAGCTTCTCGACCGGCGAGGGAAGAGCAGCGAATGAGGTCCTTAGCTCCGGCCGCCCGTCTCTGCCTCTTGCCATCGAGGCTGGTTTTAGTTCCATCTCTCCACCCACCCCTCCCCAGCATCCCATGCTGCGTGTGAGCTGTCACTGTCCCTGTGACCCACTGATGAGTCACTGCCCTCGTTGCTTCTCGGTGCCTCCTCCAACGGCGGCCATCTGGTGCATGGATGGGACTTCGGGAGCGGGCGACACATTCATATGTCCCTTCTCCCCACTGCACCAGGGAGCCGCAGGCTGCCGCGTCTCCTGAGGGATGGGAAAGATGGACGGGGGCGACGAAGGACCCACTGCGGCCTGCTGTCAGGGTTAGAGAAGAGCTCATCTGTGTGCTGTTGGTGACTAACGGTTGTTCATGGGATTTCTAGTAAAGTGATGTCTCTTTAAGAGAAAACTGTACCCCTGCTGATTAGGGAAGGCCCTGCCTCCCCGAAATGGAAAACGGGAAAGCATAAGGAAAGACAACGAACCACCCCGAACTGTAACAGCCGGAGACAGCTACTATTAATATTTTGCTATATTTCCTTCCAGAACTCCTTTTGTGTGTGAATGCGCACACATTTGCATACGCACCTACCATAGCTGGGCCCCTGCGAGGTATAAATTATGTTCTGTTTTCTTGCGGAATATATTAGAAACATTTTTCAGTATAAAAAACCCCTCAAATTAATTTTTAATGGCTGCCCTGTGTGTTGTCAACCCCAGAGTCGAAGGGTTTGACCATCTCCGAGGTACACCGCGTTTTGCTAAAACGGACTGAGGCGGGTGCTAATTTAGTCTTGGGAGGGAGATTCGCAAGAGTGCTCCGAGCCAGCATCTGACGCGGCCACTTCTGAAATCCTTGCGGATCTCATGGGTGGAAAGGTCTTCTTGTTATTTTGGCCTGCGTGTCCTTGACTGCCACTGGGGTCACGGACACGTCTCGTACTTCCTTTCTGGTCTGACACCTGCGTGTACTTCCTCAGCGTGCAGTCTCTGTTCACGTCCCGGTGCATTTTCCGTTGTTAACGTTTTGTTTCCCCTAAAGCTTTATGGAAGTGCACCGGAGTTACGTGAGCTAACAGTCGTCCTCAGGTGCGCGTGTTACAGCGAGGTCTGCGGTGGCACGCGTCTGTGTAACCGGGCTGGTGCGGGGCACTCCGCCATCGTAAACTCACTCTGCTCCTCTCCCTCAAGCCTCGCCAACAGCGACCACTGTTAATCTTCTGTCCATCCCTGTCACTACAGTTCTGCCTTTTCTAGTTTTTGCAAAGGGCACCACGTGGTAGGCAGCATTTTATGTCTGACCACTTCTCCTCACCGTCTTTGTCTTTCAGCCGTGTTGTTGCGTACCTCGGCATTCCGCTCATCTCTCCTCCTGACTGGTTCTGTGCAGCTCAGAACCGCTGCAGTTGGTTTATCTGCTCACCAGCTGATGGACAGTTGGGCTGTGTTTTGGTTTGGCGTCGCCGGGGAAGATGCTGCTATGAGCATTTACATCCAAGTCTCTGCGTGGGTGTGTGTTTTCGTTTCTCGTGGGTAAATGTCTAGTAATGAAGTCACCAGATTGCACAGTGAGTGTGTCTTTAAACTCATGACACTGTCAGGCTGGTTTTTGAAAGTGACTGTGCCATTTTGCAGCACTACTAGCGATATGTAGGAATTCCAGCAGTTTGATTCTCACCAGTGCTTCGTAATGTCGCCTCGCTGGCGGTGAGTAGTCACCACACTGGGTTTCAGATTTGCATTTTCCCAAGGACTCTTTCCCATAATCACTGGTCATCTTCATGTCTTCTTTGTTAGGCAAATCCCTGTCTTCGTTTTATTGAGTTGTTTTCCTATTACTGATTTGTAAGTGTCTACTTTGGATTTGAGTCCTTTATCAGAAATATATTTTCCAAATATCTCTGTGTGGTTTGCTTTTTTATTTTCTTAACTGTCTTTTGAAATGCCAAAGTTTTCTTTTTAATTTTGACGAAGCGCATTTAAAAATTTTTATGAGTAGTTTTTTAAGTGCTCCACTTTCAGAAAATTTTGCCTAACCCAGCATTACAAGGAACTTACCCTGTGTGTTCTGCTACAGGCTTAATAATTTCAGGTTTTCTTTTAAAACCTTTTAAAATTTTTGTATATGGTGTGAGGTAAGGGTTTCCTAAACAGACATCCACTGTTCTGGCACCGTTTGTTGAAAAGCCTATCCTTTCTCTGATTAATTATTGGACCTTTGCTGAAAATTAGTTGACCACCTAAGTGTGAGTATATTTTGGGGCCCTGTAGTCTCTTCTATTATTAATTTATAGATCTGTCCAATACCACACACTCTTGACTATTCGAATCAATTCAGTGTTGAAATTAGCAAGTGTAAATCCTTTGGCCTACTCTTCTCTTTCCAAACTGACTATTCTAGGGTTTTTACATTTTATATATTCATTTTGGAGCCAGTTTGTCAATTGTTTAAACAGTATTGGTGTGACTTTAATTATGAATACATGAGGCCACTTACCATTATCCCAATTGCCAACTTAATACTACATTTTCAGCTCTGTCAATGAGGTCTTTCCATTTATTTAGGTCTCCAGTTTACTTAGACAAGATTTAGTTACCCAGTGCTCAGATATTGGACCTAGTATCTACAACCGAGTGCTAAGTTTTCTGAGGCAATTGTATGTGTAATTTTTAAAAATTGTGTTTTCTTCTATCTTTGGTAATACAAATGATTTTTGTATTTTAACTTTGAATACCAAGACCTTACTCAATTTACTGATTCATTGTTCTAGTATTTTTATTGTAGATTCCTTCCCTAGTGCTCTTAAAACACACAGTCGTGTGGCCTGCAGGCGAAACGCCTTCGTGGTCCATCTCCCATTCCTCTCTCCTCCTTGCCTTATTTGACCAGCATGGATGCTTGGACAGTGGATTAAACCTCACCTGTTGATAACAGCAGAATTCTTATACATAGCTTGATTTTATTTGCTAAATGCTGTTAAGAAATCTTCCGGTACCCTTCTTCATGAGTTGTATTTGCCTAATAGCCTTTCTTGGAAGGTCTGTGTCGGGGTCTGGGATCAGAGTAATACTGGCCCCCGGAAGATGCCTTGAAAACATGTTTCCTTCCTCAGTGTTGCTTTCTGACTGTTACTCTTTGTTCCCTTTGGTGATGCTGAGGACTGAACCCAGAGCTTCACCCACGCCAGCGGGTTCTCTGTGCCGCACTGCTTGGTTATGTTCCCTACCTGTGTGGTGGAATTCGCCTAGGAAGCCACGGGGTCTGCAGCTTGTCATTTGGGAAATGTTTTAAATCACAAGTTAAATTTTGAGAAATCTAACATGGAACCACCACATTTTTCTCTTTCTTCTTGAATCATTTTTCAGTTGATTTTTATGTTTTTCAACGAATTCCATGTCATCTTGTTGGGTATTTACGGGCATGATACTATTAATAATATTTCCCCATCATTCTTTTTTAAAAAAATACCCTTTGATTTGAGAGCAGGTTTGCCCTCCAGACGACTGTGATGACAATACCAAGGGCTGCAGGGAACTCTGCCTCTGCTGGTAACACGTGCTGTTTAGTATGGTCCATTTTTCAAAATTAGTGATCCAATATTAATACATTCTGTTATTCAAACATACTATTAAGATATTATGTTAATTCTGCCTTGTTCCTATTCCCTTAGTTTTTCTCTAAGATTCCTTTTCTACTCTGGGGTATTATCTAGGAAGTGCCATTGCACTTAGGAGTCATGTGTCCTTCCTTAGTCTCCTCTTAACAATGACTGTCACTCAGAATCTCCCTCACATTTAGATGACTGTTATGGTTTGAGTCTGGGTGTCCCCCCAAAGCCTCATGCAGTCATGGAGGTGGCTTCTAGAGTTTGTGACTGACTCGTGGTCCAGTGCGGGGGATTATAGGGGTGAGTGCTGCACCCAAGTGTGTGTGGCTTGCATACAGTATAAGGGACAGAGTCTTCTCTCAGGGCTCCTTCACTTTTTGCTCTTGTTTTTTGCTGTTTTCCACCACCATGAACTGTTGGCCTCTGCCATGTGCCACTCTGCCTTGGAGCCAGCTGATTATGGACTGAAACCTCCACAAACTGTGAGCTAAATAAACCTCTCCTTCATTCATTTTGTGCATCAGGTATTTTGTCTCAGCAAAGAGGGAAAAGTAACCAAGACAATGACCTTGCTGGTTTTGATGACCAATAAATGGTGCAATGCTGTGAGCATGTCTTTCATCAAGAACTTGGCTGACAGGGTAGCATGTTTTGGGGAGAAGGACCCCAGAGAGAAAGCCTCCTTCTCAACGTACAGTGTCCACGGGACTTTTCACTCTTGACATTGACCTCAATAATCCAACTCAAGGTCATGTACTTTCACTTTCAACTTCTGTTTCATATTCTAAATGCATCTTATCAAATCGATTCTGATAATCCCTACTACTTATTGAAATATTTTGCTTATTAATTATATAAAGTAGTTATTCACGTGTTTGATTCAAGTTGCCCCCTTTGGTTTTTTTGCTTTGTTCCATTTTTGTTTTGTTGTTTGTTTTTTTAGTAGACACAAAGAAATAATAAAAAAGCTTTCTGTGGGTTTTTTTAAGATACTTACTGTGCAGCACACACTCTTCCTTCTTTTCCGAGGAGCTCAGGTCCACATCCACTGTTGTTTCCCTTGCTGCCGGAGCCGTCGCTGTGCTGGTGATGGACACCGGTTTTCTTCGTATTCTGCAGCATCTTTATTTCTCCTTCGTTGCTGAAGGACACTTTCTTAGGTGGAAAGCTCTTGAGTCACATTTCTTTTCTGCTGTACTTGCCAGCATTGTCCACATCGTCTGGCTTCTGCTGTTTGGATGAGCATTGCTACAGTCATTTTCCCCTTGTTGCATGCAAAACCTGCCCTTTAAATTGGATGTAGAGCTTTGTGACCTTGGTGGACCTGTGTCACACATATCCTGCGTGCTGTTTGCTGTGTGTCTTAAGTCTGTAAATTTTTCCTTCTAATCAGATTTAGAGAAGTTTTGGCCTTTAAGTGCTTTTTCCTGCACCAGCTCCATTCTTCCTCTTGTCTTCTTCTGTGACTTGATTTACACGTGTGTTAGATTATCTGTATTAGTAACACATTTCTGAGGACCTGCTTTATAAATACAGATATGGGAGTGTATGCACTGTGCCCTTTGGGGTGGGTGGTTTCTCTTGATCTGTGTTTAAGTTCACCCATCCATTCTTCTATGCTTTCCATTCTTTTGACTCCATCCAGTCCGTTTTTCATTTTAGAGCATATATTTTCCTGTGCTAGCAATTCATTTAGCTCTCGTGTCTATTTCTCCGCTGAGATTTTCTACCTTTTGATTTATTGTAGGTATATATTATATCATGGAGGGTGGTTATGATCTTTGCTTTAAAACTATTTGTTGCTTTTCTTTCCTGTTTGTGGATATCCATTTTCCTGGATGTTCGTATTTGGAGTACATTCTGGAAATTGGAATGGTAAACTGAGAAGAATGTAAATTTGGTTATTTTTTTCCCCCAGTGAATGCTATTTCTTTTGTTTTGTAGGCAAGTATTTTGGTGGGACTTGAACTGCATACTCTGTTTCTTGTGTGGCAGCTCAGATCTTAGCTCAGATCATTTGTGTTTAGCCATTTGGGGTGTTTTTTGACCATGTAAGGTTTTTAAAGACATAGTATTTGTGCATCTTTATGGGATGCATTATCCTATACATGTGTATAATGCATAATACTCAAATCAGAGTAATAAGCATTTCCATCTCCTCTGCCATTCATCATTTGCATATGCTGGGATTTCATCTTCTCCCTTCCTAGACATTTTGAAAGACCTCATAGATTGCTTGACCCATACTTGTTACCCTAAGGTGCTGAAGAAGACCCAGAAATGACCACTGCCTTCTGTGTTTTTGGTGTCCCTCTCCTCCTCTTCTGCTCTCTAGTGACCGCTTGTTCTATTCTGTTCTTCTACCAGGTTGACAGAAGAGTGAGAACATGTGGCACTGAGGCACCTAGGGTGCACAACATCTAGGGATCCCCTCTGCTCTTCTCTTCTAGGATTTTCTTGTTCTCTCTCGTGGCCATGATTTTCCAGCACTTGGACTTTCTAGGTGTTTACAGCCTGGGCTCCTGGTGCCCCATGCCGTGGGACCCGCCCTGAGGCCGGAGGACCAGAAGTGCCGCCCCACCTGCTGTCCTCTGGTGTGATGTCCTCACCAGCCATGGCTGGCTTCTGTCACCCGTGCCCTGGGTCACATGCCCTGTGCTCACTGTGCTCACCCGCAGGAGGTTGGTCCCAGAGGATCTTATGCTACCATCACTGGAAAAAAGTCAGGCTTTAGTATTTTCATATACTTTGTGAAATAAGCACTTTGTTCTAAGAATATTGACAATTCATTGTACGTGTTCGTGTCACATAATGCCATTTGGCTATTTGGTTTTAATTTTTTAGTATTTATGGTCTACAGAAATTTTGTATTTAGATGTAATTGAATGGAAAGTTTGGGATTTTAAGAATTTTATTTAAAATATCATTCCTATTCAAGTCCCCATCAGGCGTTTCTCTAGATTTTCTTCTAGTTTTTTTTTCTTGTAATTACAGTTATAAATTTAACTTCTTAATCCAGTTTGAATTTACTTTAATATACATTACCAAGATTGCATTTAAGCTTTTTTTTCCCCCAAAGAGCAAGGCAATTTCCTAAGCACAATATAATGAAGCTGATTCTATTTTTAAGAGTAGCTGGTCTTTCTAACACAGAAAATTGATTTCCAACTTGCTGAACTTTAGGATTAAAATACATAATAATGACAAGATATATCAAAATTTGGGGAGAAAAACTGGAATAAGAAAAAGAAAGAGTTTCGTATGTGAGTAGTTGGACGTCCACCTCAGGTCACAGTCAACTTGTTTACCTGTTGTCATGTGTGCCTACCGACGTCACAAACCCATCTGTCTCTCCTTCTCACAACGGTGTATACAGGGCTAGAACAGGAGTAGAAATGGTAGCCATTTATCAAGTGTTACCTGCTGTAATCATAATGATAGCATGAATGCTGAGGAAGTGCTGGTTTATTATTAATAGGAGTAATTCTTGAGTTATGATGGATGCTACAAAGGAAGGAGACAGTGCCCTGAGCATCCCCAGGGAAATAGCACAGATGGTGGAAATCCAGGAAGTCTTCCTTGGGAAGGTGACGGCTGAGCTGAGACTGGAAACAGGCATAGCATTGGCTCCGCGATGGAAGAACGGAGGAACACGCCGGTTAGCAGAGGAAGCAGCGAGGGTAGAGGATCTGAGCAGGAAGCACAGAGCCCTTAGAGGGCCTTGTAAGGGCAGCCTGGCTGCGTGCTGTGGGCTGGGCGGGGGGTGTGGGCAGTGCCAGCCATGCAGGCTGGATGTGAGTTTTTATCCTAAGAGCAAAGGGGGAGCGTGGGAGTATTTTAAGCAAGAGAGTGATCGGATCAGATTTGCATTTCAAGGAGATCTGGCTGGCAGTGTGTGGAAGTATATTGGAGGAAGGCAAGATAGGCACAGAGGGATTGTTTCTCTAATCCAAGTGAAAGAAGATGGGAATTTGGTCCTCTCTGTGGGGCGTAAATGAATGGAGAATGGATGGATGGATGGATGGATGGACAGATGGATGGATGAGTGGTGCATGGATGGATGGATGTACAACCTGAGTTGAACAGACAAGACCCAAGTTAAAGCTGTTTAAGTTTGGTTCTCACTATCCCTTTAAATTTGTTCCAGTGGTGAATTCTTTTTTTTAATTTAATGAAGTATATTGGTATAATTTAGGTATGTAGAGTCATCACATTCATAGAAAATTTGTACCTGTGCACAAGATACCTTGATTTGTCTTTTTCCCCTCTCCCATTCCCCTCACCTCCTTTCAGCCCCCTTTCCCTTGCTTATTTTGTCCCTGATGAAAACCTGAGCTGACCTTGATTTTTCAGGCTGGTCCTCGGTCACACGTGGAGGCTCCATTTAGCAGTGCATCAGCTCCTCTCACGTAGGAGTCAAACCTGTAAAATGTGGCTTGTGATCCTCCCCCACTGTCTTGGTTACTTTTCTCTGGCTGCTGAGACAAAATACCTGAATCCAAAATTAAAGAAGAAAAGGTTTAGTTAGCTCACAGTTTGTGGAGGTTTCAGTCCGTACTCAGCTGGGTCCAAGGCAGGGTGGTGTGGCACAGGGGCAACGCTTCAAGGAGGCAGAAGACAGCAAAAGCAGCAGGAGCAAAAGGGGGCGAGCAAGCCTCTTCTCAAAGGGGGCGAGCAAGCCTCCTCTCCTCCCTTATATTGTATTCGGGCCACTCCCCAACCCCCCAGGGCAGGTGTAGCACTCACAAAATCTCCTTGCTTTCCTCTTGCACAGGATGGGGATATTTGCAAAGTAAGGATCCTGGCTCCCTGCTGAGTCTCTCAGTTGAGCTGCTAAGCTTCTCTAGATGACACAGTGTATCAGCCACAGTGCCCACAGAGGGCCTGGAGCAGGCAGGAACAAGGCAGCGCCATGCTGTGTCTCTTCATCCACTTTGCAGACTTCTGACTCCTTCTGAGCTGCATCCTCAGGGCCTGACAACGTGTTTCCTCTCACCAGTGCCTCTAATGCCTTTGAGTTTCTTCCAAGACTACGGTAAATGCACCTCTCCCCAGCTGAGTGCTTATCCATTGTCAGCCCTGGGGAATCTGGGGCCGGGGAACCTTCTCCATCAAGACCTGTTCTTGCATCCCAGGGGAGGACTTCGATGCGATCTGAGGTGCCCATGTGAGTCTCTGTGCGCATGCGCTCTTGCAGTGACCCAGGCAGGACCTCAGGAATGATTTTCTGATGGCTCTGATCATCAGCAAGCCAAGCAGCTCTCCCGCGCCTCCTTCCTGCTTCCTTCTCCACATGGAGGCCAGCTCACCTCTCACTTGCAAGGCTGCCAGTGGGAGCCGCGCACCAGGCACTCCCAGTGGCAGGGGACCCCCATCAGGCTTCTCCAGTGGCACTGTTACCACGTACCTTGTGGCGGAAGTCAGGGCAGGTGCTGTGGTCCACAAAGGACCTTATTGCCATCTGTAAATGTCAGAGTCTCATCCTCAAGGGCCATCTTTTCAGGAAGCCGAGCTGGTGGCGGTTTATACAGGAGGTAGGGGATCGCACACAGGTGTGGCTTCTCACAGGCTGAGCTTCGTGGCCAAGTGACCCACTAGTACTTTGCTGCATGTACAGCAGACCAGTTGGGGGCAGCCAGCCCGAGGCCCTTTTGCTGACCACCAAACTCACAGTATGGAAAGAAAACACACTTTACCTATTAGTGTAGAGGACGAGGGTGAGGTGAGGGGCTGGACAGGCAGGTGCCCTACGTCTGGTGAGTGCTGGCCTGCGGAAGCACAGCCGGCCCACCGGAAGCAGTTCTCACCAGGCTTCGGGCAAGGGCTGGACACCCTTCACCCAGTACTGTCTACATCTAGAACAGCGATGATGAACCCATGGCACACATGCTGCGGGAGATGTTTGTGTCACTGAAAGCTTTAAAAGATTGGCCATCAAGGACTAGAATGTCCCCCAAAGCCTCATGTTTGCAGAGGTAGGGATTTAGGAGGGTGATTGGGTCTCGGAATACAGTACTCATCCACGGGTGAATCTGTCCCTGGGTGTGCCGTCAGGAGCTGGGGGCTGGTAGGGCGAGGTGGAGCATGCTGAGAGCATGGCCTGGAAGTATATATCTCCCTTCTTGGACCCCTGCTTGTCTCCCAGCATCCTGGCCACCATGATGTGAGCAGCTTCCTCCCACCAGCCCCTTCCACTGTGTCCTTCCTGCCTTGGAGCCAGGTGACCATGGACTGAGTCCCCTGCAAATATGAGCCAAAATAAACCTGTCCCCTTTACATCGTGGATATGAGATGTCTTGTCCCAGCAGTGACAAAGTGACTAAGACAGCCCCTGTCTCCTGTCTCTTTTTCTCTGCTCCTTTTAGCACTCGGGATGTAGATGAAGAGTTTAAGTTTTTCCACCTATTTCTCAATCAACATAGCTTTTTAGCTGTCAGTGCTGGGCTGCCTGTCTCACGCTCACTTCTGCATAGCCCGTCTGTTGCCTAGCGACCTCACCCGGAACTGTTTTCTGCCGTCCTGTCGCGGATGGGCGCTGACGCTCAGTGTGTGGGTGACACACACAGGAGGTCGGGTGTGCGGTCCAACACCCACCTGCAGTTGAGGCTTCTGAGCTCTTAGCTCTGATTCTTGGAAAAAGCCTCCCAGTGGATGCGACCACTCACTCTCGCCGGCAGGTAAAGCTCGCGCTGCCAAAGAGGAAGCAGCTTGTCTGCGCTGCGTCAGCAGGAAGGGAGGAGCAGGGATTTGCATTCTGGCCCTTCTGAACCTCAAACCAACACTCATCCCCAACGGTGCCTGCTGGCATCTCGCTAGCCTCCCACTGACTGGGCCCTGAGTCATGGGACCATATTCACCTTGGAAATTTGTTTTTAAGTAATTTTCCAATGATCTATTCTTGCTAAGATTTTAAATCTGCTCTGATTTGCCAGTGGTGCTGTACAAAGACATAAGCCTAGTGACTTAGATCAACACAAACCTCTTTTAAAAAAAAAAATATTTGTTTTATTTTATTTTAAAGAGAATAAAACCAAACAAAGTAAAACAGAATAAGGCCAATCAAGACACAAAGGTAAAAGTGATATAGGACTTGAAAACAAAATAATAGGAAATCAACAATGGTTACCATAATGCCTTTTGTCAATACAGCTGCCCATACCATCAGACATAGCAAAACAGATCAGAACAGAATAAAACCAACCCAAACAATAAAAACAATACAGAACTTCAAAACTAGATCATAGAAAATTAACAATGGCCACCATAATGCCTCTTGTTGTCTTCAAAATAGCTGTCCAGACCGCCAGAAAATCAGCAGACAGGCATGTACATAGGCATGAAAATTAACCAAACAATACAAGAACTAAGTTGCTATTTTAGTTCAGTGGTTATCTTTTTGGAAATTTCAAGTGTGTGACTTCTAATTTCTACTGTGTCTGTGTCTCCTGAACTTGCTCTGTGTGGACTGGAGGTCTGGGATTGTAGTTCACGCTTTCATCTTGACATTTTCCTGTGTTCCTCCAAATCATAAAGTCCATTTGTTCACAGGTTTGGTTCAGCTCTGCTATTTCTTTGCTGATTCTCTGTCTAGTTGATGTGTCCCTCTGTGACCATGGGGTATTGAGGTCTCTTGTTACAACTGTGTTATTGCTCATTTGATTTTCCATGTCTGCCAATAACTGTCTTATATAGTCGGGTGTTCCTGTATTAGGTGCATATGTATCTATGATTGTTATGGCATTGTGCTGTCTCCCGCTTTCTCATTGACTCCTTATTCTTCTTTGCTTCGTCTCGTAGCTATTGAATTGATTTCTCATGGTCTCTTGCTGTTTTTGAGGTATCTTTCTTTTTATGATCACTACCTGCAATTCTGTCTTCAATCTGAAATTCTGTTCTTTCCTTCATTCTTCTTCTTTTTCTTTTTGGTACCAGGGATCAAACTCATGACCTTGCACTTGCCAGGCAGGCACTTACACAACTGAGCTAAATCCTCAGCACCTTTCCTTCATTCAATCTGTTGCATATACATTCAGTGGAGGTCTTAATCTGGATTTCTGCTTGGATGTTTCATGGATTCCATTTCTCTCCTATGTTAGGCATTTTTTGTTTCCATCTTTTTCTAATCTCTATTCTTTTATTTGCGATGTACCAACACAAACTTGTGATACTAACGTTTGGCCAGTGAGAAGCCCGTCCTCAGACTCTCGGGGTAAAACCCAGGCATTAGCAGGTCCCCTGGAGCTGTGGTCAGGTCTATTTCTTGCCTTTCTCAGCTTCGGTAGGCTGCCTGCTCTCCTTGGCTCACAGCCCCTTCCAACGTCTTCAAAGCCTCCAAGGTCACATCTTTTCCTAGCTGCTGTTTTTTCCACTTCTAAGAATTCACATGACTAGGGTGGACTTACTGTTCTATTTCAAGTGCATGTTTAAGCACATCAACAAAGTCCGCTTTGCTGGGTAAGGAAAGGTAAGGTAAGAAACCCCCAGATCCCCAAGGATTGGGACCTGGACTCCTTGAGGGCCTTTGTCCTGCTGACCACAATAGCTGAACTCTTCATATAGTGAATGTGAAAAAAATTATTTTGTGGACATTAGAACTTTAACCAAATCCCTTGTTTTCTTTTTCAATCTGTGCTACCACTAACAGAATGCAGAGATACGAAGATGGGTAATCGGTTTGATTTTTCCTTTCTCTTTAAAAATCAATTTGTAGTGCTATTTTACTAAATGATTTGGTTTTCTCCTAGGTTTGAAGCTTCATATAAATTCATTGCTGCCATTTTCAATCCAGTATTAAGTATCTAATTCATGTAGTGTTAGAGAAAAAAATATTTACAATAATGTTTCTGTTTTCTTTTAATACAGATTTGGATTTAAAACCACTGCTAGAATCAATTGGAAGCAGTTTTTAACATCATATTATGAACTTCAGGGGTTGGAAGTTAGTAATGTAGTCCCCCCCCTAAAAAGAGATAGGTATGTATAAAACTAACTAAATTCCAGTTGTACAAATCGTAATATGTAAAAGGTTCGAGAATACCTGAGTTACTTTTTCGTCATTTATTGAGTGACCAATTAAACTCCCATCTAACAATCAACTTTGACATGACGACTTACAGCTCATAAATATTTTTCATGTTTAAATCTGCCTTAAGGTCTAAGTTTGGGATTGTTACTGTCCCATTTTCTAGGTGAGGAAAATAAGACTGTAAGGGATCTTAACTGGGTCAGGTGCTGTGAGCCTGGTGAGGTTCCCCCCCCATACCCCCTCTTTTGAGCACAAAGTATCACATACTTGCTAGGTTACCGGAAAGGAGCAGTAATATGAGCCCCCATTGGCGGTCACTGTTGGGGGGGGTCTCTGGGGGCACTGGGCCCAGGGCATCACTTCTAATACCTGTTATAATTTCATGGAAGTTGAGATGGGGACCCAAGAATATTTTTAAAAGTATTTAATAACCTGGCACTTTAGACTTCTGCTCTAAGAAGTCTTTTTGTTTGTATTGATGAATACCCTATGGATTGTTCTACATAGATCCTAAAGAGAAAACTAAAACAGGCTTTGTAATCTCAGAAAGTGCACTGAGGGTGCTGTGAGGTAAAATGCACCCCAGAGTTAACTCCCCGGGGCCCCTCCCTGTTGGGATTTATGAGTATTTAGTAATTGTGCTGCCCCAGAGCCCTCCTTCCTCACTATGAGTTCCTGTTTTAAAGGAAGCTACTCAGCTGCTGTATGATTTTCTGGTCTGATCACACCTTGTCAGAATTAAACAAGTTTCATTTACTTTAAAACAGTGGGTTCTCAATCAGAGGCAGTCTTGCCTCTTAGGTGTAAGTTGGCAGTCTCACAAGATGGACCAGACTGTCACAACCGGGCGTGGAGACACCTTCTGCTGTCTAGTGTCCTGCTGAGTGTCCTGTGACACAGAAGGGCAGGCCTCCATGGGGGTCCTGTCCGGGAGGCCTCTTCACGCCAGTGCGGGTGATGGTTAGGAGAACTAGGTCCCAGGGATGAACTTGGCGCGTTTCTGAAAGTGGCCGAAAGTATGGGTTGCACGCTTTGCACAACCAGAAGAAGCTGGCATGGCTGTCCAGATGCAGCCAAACCCCCCCCAAAACATGGGGACGGTGCCAGGGAAAAGCCATCCACCATCCCTGGTCACCTAGCGGGAAAGGTACAAGTGTCTAGGGGAACATTTGCTGTGACCCATGCAGCTCTTGAGGTTGTTGGGGTGAAGGATCGGGAGAAAATTGAGACAAAGCTGGGGTCAGGGGGAGTGGGCACAGCTGGGGGGGCACCCGTGGGAATTGCACCCTATCGGATTCCACACCCACCGAGGGACGAGTGCTCTGTGCGTCAGCAAGGCGCCCTCCCACAGTGGGTGCCGTCACAGCTGGGCGGCGCCTGCAATTTGTGGAAGGAAAAGGCATCGTTCAAGCGTCCAGTCTTAGGCCCGCGTTTCTCCTCATTCTCTGGCAGCACCCACTCCAGAAGCCGTTCTCGGAGGGAAAACGCCGTCACGAAGTTGCTCCGACGCGCGGAGGCCAGCTCAGAGCCCCTGAGGAGAGCCCTGCTGATGAGCTGCGCCGCCGTAAGCCTCTCCTAAACTCTTGCGGTTTCCAAGAAAGCTGCGCTCTGCGCTCGCTCGCTTAGCCAGCCAACAAACGTTTTCCGAGCTCCTGTTGTGGGCCGAGAATTGCTGAGGGTTCAGGGTCACCAGGCCTGGCCTCTAAGGTTGTGTCTAATTGAGAGGAAGAGGGAGAGAGCATAGAATGGATCACAGGGCAGTAAGGGAGACGCACGCCGCAGGACAGTGGAGAGTGGAGCGGTTGTGGGCGCTGGCCGTTAACTAACAAAGACCCCGGACTCACCGAGCCCGCCCTGCCCTGCCCTGCCCCAGAGTTTATCAGTTCATAACCGACCTCCTGTCCCCACGAGAACATTTTCTTGGTTCCAGAGTAGCCTATTTGGTGTTCAAATCGTACGGCACGAGGAGATTAATTCAGGAATTTGCAACTGGCTTCTCTCGCTTCCAGCCCTGGTTTGCTCTGACGTGTTTTAGAAGCAGCCGTTGGGTATTCCTGGTACATAGGGACAGCGCCCAAGTTCATTTCCTGAGCATATTCTGCAGCCCAATTGCCAATAAATAACGAGGAGTAGAAATTTCCTGTCCTTAGACTCACATAGGACCATGTAGAAAAGGTGTCCTACGGGAGCCACCAAGCCTCGGCATCTGAGAGCGCTGCCCGGGTGTGCTCTGGGGACAGCCCGCTGCCAGCAGGTGGCCTAAGGACTTGGGTGTGCCCTGCTGTGATTACAGCTGCCCCCTTTCCCCCAGGCGGGATCCGCTCCAGGACCCGTCCCACGGACGCCCTAAATTGTAGATCCTACAGAGCCCTGTACAGTCATGTGACCGTCACAGGGGCAGAGAAGTGCATCAAGTCAAGCCACCGCTTTGGGGCCATGAGGGAGTGTCCTCGTGTCCTTGCACAGGCCTGGAGGGTGCAGCCCGAGACACACCGAGGTCACACTGTGTTTACCATGGCATGTGTGGCCTGTCCTTAACCAAAATGTCATTAGGCGACCAAGGACCGTATGTACTGGCTTTTCCCCTGCACATATCCCTAGGGTGAAGTATAATTTATAAATCTGACACTGTGAAAGGTTAATAATGGCTAATAGTAAAGTAGAACAGCTACAAAATCAAACTGTAATAAAATCACTGTGAATGTGATTCCGGCCTCCAGCATTTTATCACAGTGTCACATGGGCCGCAGAGGACTGAGGGTAAGTGAGACCGCACAGAGACAAGGGGATAGAAGAGGGACAGTCTGTGGGCTGGCGTGACTCACCCCACGTCCTCTCTGTCCCTGACAGTACTCGCCCAATCCTCCACCAGGTAGAAGCTGTCGCCTCTTTGGCAGAACAGGGAAGGCAGCAGGGCCTGAACGTCCAGCCTGAGCCCCGCTGGGCAGCTGGGTTCCCAGCCAGGCACCCGGCTCCACCCGGGCCTGACAGGGTGCAGGGCGGGGCTGCCAGGGATGTTGGAGCGGCCACCTGGACAGGGATAAGTGAAAGCTCTGGGGAGTTTCCCAACACTCGGTTCTGTTAATAAATGGAAGCAGTAATTTAATTAAAAATAGCGTACTTTTCATTTGTGCTAATGGAGGACTGTAATAATGCTAAGCACTCCAAGCACCGGACTATGTAAAAGTCACTGTTGCACTGTTCAGCTCGAGTCCAACACGCGCGCGCGCGCACACACAGTGTAGGTTAGGGATTGAGTGTCTGACCCACACCGGGCCCTGCACTGGGCACTTAAGCTGTGTAGGTAGATGGACAGTACAAAGCCACTGCCAGCTGTGACCTCGCCGTCTGGAGCATGGCTGAACAGCGGTGACCCTCAAGTGCCCTAGAATCGTGCAGTGTGTGGTTTCTGGCGGTGCCTCCACCCCACTGCCACCATCATTTGTCTCAGTCTCGGGCACTTCCGGGTCCTGGGGAGGGCTGGATAGGAGGGGCAGGAGGGGACCCGCAGGAGGCAGGGCCAGGTCTGCCTGCCTGGAGAGCACAGCCCGGGGAAGCAGGTTCCCCGTCTGCTCGAGAGAGAACCACAGAAAGTGTAGAAGAAGGGCCACCTTAGACTGGCCCTGAGCTAGGGGTCCTACTTGCTGCTTGTGCTGTCTTTCAGCACTGCCACCGTGTCCACAGGTGACCCTGTCCTCGTGATCATTTGCAGATGACATGATTTTACTAATGGAAAACCTTCCCCACCAAATAGTGAATTAATATTAGCTTTTGAAGGTCACGGGCTACCACAAGGTCATTATGCAACAATCAATAATATTTTTGTAAACTTTGCAATAAACAATTCAAAAAAGAATTTTTAAAATATCATTGCTAGTAACATACTTAAAAAATCAAGTAAGTCTCTACACTGAAGATTACAAAGATTGTTTACAGAAATGATACCAATACTTCATAAACTTTCAGAAAGTACAAGAAAAAGAAACATGTTTCACTTTATCCTAGGATATTACCCCAATGCAAATTCAGACAAAGGCATAAAAATAAAACACACAGACCAATATCCTTCATGTAGCATGTAGACTGTAAACTTCATGTAGCACTGTAGACTCAGAAACTCTCATCAAAATATTAGTGAACTAACCCCAGGGATATATAACCAGGATTAGGTGCTATAAACACCTGGGATTTATCTCTGGATTGCACGGTTGGTTTAACTCCCTCTAATCAATTAATATAATGCATAATATTTGTAGAACACAAGGATGTCAGCTCTAGCTGTTTCTCTTCAGCAATGTACTGGAGTTCCAGACAGTCCAGTTAGAAAACAGAAGCAGAAATAAAAGCCATCAATTTGTAAAGCAAGAGGCAAAACTATCTTTATTAAAGGACAACATTGAGCCTGGCATGGTGGCACACGCCTGTCATTCCAGCACTCGGGAGGCTGAGGCAGGAAGATTGTTACGAGTTTGACACCAGCCTGGGCTACACAGTGAGTTCAAGCCCAGCCTGAACTGCAGTGCAACCTTGCCCCGAAAAGACAAAAAATAAATAAGTTAATTAATTAATTAAAATAAAATAAAATAAAGGACAACATGATCTTATGCTTAGAAAATACTAAAAAAAAGCACCCCCAATACACACACACGCTCCTAGAACTAATAGAGTTTGCAAAGGTTGCAGGATATGAGGCCAATATACAAAGATCAGATAAATTTCTGTGGACTAGCAGTGAAATAATCAGCAAATGAAATTCAGAAAGCAATTCCTATCACAACATCATCAAAAAAGAATAAAATTCTTAGGAATAAATTCAACAAAAGGAGTGCCAAATGAAAACTATGAAAGTTTTTAAAGAAATTAAAAGGTAAAAGACATTCCATATTCAGCATTAGTAACATGGCAGTTCTCTCCAAATTAATCTATGTATTTAATGCAAATGCCATCAAGTAGCTTTTTTTTACAATTGAAAAAACAATCTTAAAGTTCATATGGAAATAGAAAAATCACAGAATACCCAAAATAATCTTAGAAGGAGGAACAAAGAGTATAAAACTTTTTTATTTTAGTATAAACTGTAGTAATAAGGGTTATATGCTACTGATAATAAGGATAAATGGATTAATGAAACAAAATTCAGAATCCAGTAAATAAGTCTTTATACTTACAATCAGTTCATTTTTAACGAATCTAATGGAGAAAGGAAAACATTTTTAAAGTGGTGCTGAGAAAACTGAATATTCATATTCTAAAAATTGACTCTTGCCATACTACAAGTAGACATTGGTGTAAGAGCTAAAATGATAAAAGTCTTAGAAGAAAAGCATGTGTATGAATCTTGATGATTTTGTGTTAGGACAGGCATTTCTTAGATACAACATCAAAAGCATGAATCATAAAAGAAAAAAATCACCATGTTAGACTTTATCAAAATCAAAAATTTGTGCTTCAAAAGATACCATCAAAAAAAGAGGAAATAAAAGCAAAAAGACAATCAGGCAAGGAGTAAATAGGTAAAGGACTGGTATGCCCAGAATTTATAAGAACTCTTAGAACTCAGTTAGAAAATGGCCCAATTTTTAAAGTGAGCAAGAGATTTTAATAGGCATCTCCCCCAAAAAGATATACCAATAGAGCCAATAAATACATGAAAAGATGTTCAATATCATTAGTCATTAGAGAGAAACCACAATGCAACACCACTTCTCTCCCATCTGAACAGCTACAGTTTAAAAGACACCCAGTAATAGGAGTTGTCAAGGATGTGGAGATACTGGAACTGCATTGCTGATGGGCGTGGAAAATAGAAGAATCATTACGAAAAACAGTGTAGCAACTTTTTGCAAAGTTACAGATAATTAACCACATGACCCAGCAATTCTATGCCTAGGTGTCAGCCCAAGGGAAAAACAAGTCTACACAGAGACTTGAGCGTAAATGCTCATAGCAGTGTTATGCATAATTTCCAAGACAAAATGATCCAAACGTTTATCAACTTGTGGCTGGATTATCAAAATGTGAGCTATTCATTCAGTGTAATACCAATCAGGAGGAAAAGGAACAGAACACTGATTCATGCCAGTACCTCAGAAAAACTATGCTACATGAAAAAGGCCAGACGCAGGACACCGTCTATTTATCATATAATTCTGCTCCCATGAAATCTCCAAGGAAAAGACAATCCCACAGAGACCAAACGTAAAGTCATTGCCTCAGACTAAGGATGGAAATGGGGAGGGGATTGAAATATGCATGAGGGTTCTTTGTGGGCAGTGAAAAAAACACTCTGGTATTAGTGGTGATGGTTACACAATGCTGTACAATCATCAAGAATCATTTAACAATTGTCAGCAATTCTTACTGGGACATTAAAAAATGGATTTTCATTCCCAAACCCCAAAGTAAGCATGCATGTACCCCGCATTTACTTTATCCCAGAGAACTTTATTCGCTTTCTGTATTTTTGGTCCCAAATAACAGTTGACATTTGTACGCTGCTTTGCCACTTCATAAGCCCTTTTCTGCATTAATATTTATAATATCTCTCTATGAGGTAGGGACTCTCTTATCTTTCCTGTCTTTCCAGTAAACAAGGGCCTACAATTTTCACATTTAATTTACTTATTGACAATTTTTTATTCAGGGGGATGAAGTCTGCCTGGGAGTATTTCGCTGTAATGTGTGGTCTCCACCAGCCTGGCTGTGGTTTTGCTTGCTAAGTAATTGTCCATTTACGTAATGGACGAGGTTGGCAGAACTGAAAACAAGCATGATTGATTAATATCCTGAGTAAACTGGCCAGCTGCGTTGGACTTTCCAGGAAGTTCCAAGCTGCCCAGGTGGGGCGGGGGAAGGAAGATGCTGGACTCTTAAACACCTGAGGAAGGCGTCAGCCTCTGCCTTGCTCAGACCTGGCTTTGCTCCTTGGTGCCACCTTCTGCCTGGTCCTGATGGGGCATCTCGGGGGGTGTCCTGGGGTCCACACCTCGCTCTGGACACACACGTTACACAATGGTCATCAAGCGTGACACACTCATTTCAAATCATAATCCTGTGCGGCCGAGGCTTGCTCTTTACTAAGTGATGCTAAATAGATACGATTCTTTCTCAGCCTTTAGAAAATCCCCTTGTGTATCCTCTTGTGCTCAGAAACCCGACGGACGGATAACAGCGGGAGAACTGAGACAGATTCTAAGTTCCACGCTGGTAAAAGTAAGTGATTCAGAATTCAAAGAGCTCATGAGGACACTGGACCCCGCGGTCACTGGAGTGGTCACAGTCAGCTCCTTTCTTGACCTGCTGGAGCCGAGCCCCAAGGTAAGTCCTGTTTGCAGCGGGCAGGCGGCCTAAGTATTCTCAGTCGAGTAAAAGAGGCAAGGGAAATACGGCTGAGGTTAAATCAATGACTCCATGTTTTCCGCTGAATTAGTTTTCCTAAAGCAAGAGTTCAGTGATTGAGTTATTTAATTTTGACCTTTTAATTCTGACCCTTATGGGAGGATTATATCTGACATTTCTGAAAACGCATCCTTAAGTGGCAGCCCTTGGTGGACAGGAAATCACGCCTAAGGGCACTGTGACCGCCCTGTCTTGCTCGCTAAGGCGAGACACAGAGAGATTTTGCGTCTGACGTTGATTCCCCAGCTTGAAAAATAACTGTTTGTTCACTGTATTGTGTCAAAACCATATATTAATAAAAAAAAAAAAAAAAACAGCTGCTGGCCTCTAGTGACCAAAACTTGATTTTATTGTTTCTTTTGAGTAAAAGTTGACAGTTTTATTATAAGAAATGTGTCTTGTGATAATAGCTGTTAGCATTTAAAATTGTAAAGAATTGTTTGAAAAGGTTAAAAATGTTTGGTGATTCTATGAATAATAGACAGCCACAGTAGAATACTTAGAAAATGTCCAAATCTACAAAGTTGAAAATAATGATTAAAAGCCCCAAATCCCAATGCCCAGAGATACCCACAGTTAAAATGCTGACACATTTTCTTCTTTTCTGCATGTGCCCGTGTTTATTAAACCATGGTGGAACTCATGCTGTTACTTCTTATTAGCATAGGGGTTTGCAGTACATAGTAATTACATTCGCCCGGGGAATCGGTACCTGTGCTATCTAACCTTGCTCGTCTCTACTCCTCCCCCCCACCATCCTTCCTTCCCCGTATCTTCCCAGCGCCACAGTCCACCTCTTGCTTCCTGCCATCTGTCTTTCGTATGGCCCTTTAAATTATTTATATTTTGGGTTCTTCATCTTAGAGAAACCGTGTGATATTTAACCTGCTGTGACTGATTTATTTCGCTTACCATAATGGTTTCAAGGTGCATCCATTTTCCTACAAACAATTCAAATGTTTCCTTCTCGATGGCTGAGTAGTGCTTTGTGGTATAAATACACCACATTTATTTTCCTTATGCATTCATCTGTCTATAGGCTGTTTCTATGATTTAGCTGTTGTGAATTTTGCCCCGATTACTGTAATCTAATAGCTTTAAGTCTTCGGGGGAAGATACCAGAAGAGGTGTAATTAGGTAAAATGGAATTTCTGAGATTTTTGAGGAATTCCATATTGATTTCCACAGCGGCTGTACTAGTTTATATTCCCACCAGCAATGCACAATGGTTCCTTTTTCCCCGAAACCTCACCAGCAGTTTTTTTTCTTTTAAGTCCTTTGAAATAGCCATTCTGATTGGAGTAAGATGGGGTAAGTGTTGTTTTGATTTGTTTTTCTGTAACAGCCAAAGATATTGAACCTTTTCTTCATGTATTTATTTGGACTTATTTTGAGAGGTATCTGTTCATTTCAGTTGCCCATTTTTGGATTGGATCTCCTATGTGGGCGAGTCTAATTTTTTTTTTTTTGAGTTGAGTTCTTTATATATTCTAGTTACCAGCCATTTGTCTGAGGAGTAGCTGGAAAAAATTTTTCCATTCTGTAGGTTGTCTCTTCACCCTGTTGGTCATTTCTTTTGCACTGCAGAAGCTTTTTAATTTGGCATAATCCCACTTGTTGACTTGGTGTCCCTTCTTATCCAATCTGGGCTCTGTCTAGGAAGTCCTTACCTATCCCTATGTCCTCAAGACCAACTTTGTCTTCCAGCATGTTCAGTGTTTCCGTATTTGGTCTAGGCCTGTGATCCATTTGGATTTGATTTTAGTGCGGGGTGAGGGATCTGGATCAAGTTTGCTCCTCCTGCACACGGAGAGCCAGTTCCCAGCACCATCTGTCAAAGGCGCTGTCTCTTCTCCAGCACTTGTGATTGACCCCTTCGTGTTGCTTTTCTACCCTGCCACTGTGCTGAATGTGTTAGTGGTGAGAGTCTTCTGCCGGAGTTTTCGGAATCTTCTACATAAGGGATCGTGACCTTTGCAAATTAAGGTAGTTTGGCTTCTTCCTTTCCCATTGAAATCTCTATTGTTTCTTTCTCTTGCCTGGTTACTCTGGCTAAGATTTTGCGTCCTACATTGACAGACGTGGTGAAAGCAGAAGTCCTTGTCTTACTCCTGATGTTAGAGGAATGCTGTCCGCTTCTCCTCATTTAACATGATGCCAGCAATGGGTTTGTCAGCAATGGCTTTTATCTGTTTAAGGTGAGATCCTTCTCTGTTTTCTGTCAAGTTTTTTTTTTTATCATGAATGGATGTGGAATTTTGTAATTGCTTTTTTCTGCATCTGTTGAGATGATCATGTGATTCTTATCTTCACTTGTATGGTGCATGACATCTATCGATTTACATATGTTGATTTACGTATGATAAAGCCAACTTGGATACGATGCAGGGTCTCTTTAATGATTTGTTGCCTTTTCGTTGCAAGTGTCTTGCTGAGGATTTTCGCAGCTATGCTCATTAGAGAAATTGGCCTGTAGTTTTCTTTTCCTATCGAGCCCTGGGTGCCTGGGTAATAATGCTATATGCAGTTATTGTTAAACATAAAATGTCTCAGGACCTATTTCTCAGGAAAATGGATGGGAAAGGCTGGCAGGGGCCAAAGGTAAGATGGTTTCAGTGTTTGTGCTGTACAGGTAGGTTAGATGGGGCCTCTGGGCAGGTATCATGCGAACATATGTGTGTCAGCTTTCTGTTGCTGTGACAAAACACCCGAAAGTGACAAAAGAGGAAAGGTTTCTGTTGGCTCAGGTTTCAGTCCATGGTCACATGACTCTTGCCTCTGGGCCAATGGTAAGGCCAAGCGTCATGATGAGGAGAACATGGCGGCAGAGAGTGGATCCCCTCATGGCAGACAAGAGGTTGGCGGAAGGGTTGAGGGAGATGAAGCCCTCAAGGTGACCCCCCTCCATGACCCACTCCCTTCAGTGAGGCCTCCCCTTCTGTTCCCATCCCCTCTCAATAATGCTCTCAAATCCAGAGCTCATTCCAGACCCACCCGTTGATGCAGGAAGAGCCTCCCTGGTCTAGTCAGTTCCCTGAAGCCCACCCATAGCCATCTTTAACACAGCGAGGTTTTAAGGAACATTCTGGATAGCGCCCACAACAATACACCGGCCTGGAAAGACACTTGACTCAGTTTACCACTGGTACTTTTGTTCGAGATGACATCCAGCCATGGGACTCAGAGGCCACTCGCTGGGAGACAGGTTGGGTGCCCATGTTCAAATCACAGCTTGCCCACCAAAAACTGTGTCGAGGACAAAATGTTTACCTCCCCAGCCTCGGGTCTCTGTCTGTGAGACAGGCGTGATAACACACCCCGCCTTGTCAGTTGCTATGGAGATTTGGCAAAATAGCACACAGGCGAAATGTTTAGGGTCTAGTAAACATTCAGTAAGCTTCAGGCATCATTTTAATGTTATGGTTTCCTGAGTGTGCCCACCTCAGTGTGCACGGCACACACTGGGTACACACGGGACGTCTCTGGCCAAGTCCTGTCCTCCGGTTACGGACTCCTGGAACCCCAGCACTGGCCATGCCGAGAAGTCCTGCACAGGCAGAGGCCTTCCTGTTTCCACTGCCCACTGCACTGCTCTTGGGTCATTGGCTAAGTGAATGAATCGGAATGTACATGTGTGCAAATAGGAGAAAATAAAAAATCACTAATTCTAACGTCCAAATAGTGAGACCCGCTGTTACACTGTGCTGTGTGTCCTTCCAAACCTGTGTGTGCCCACACATACTCACACTCACACACACACACACACACATTTTTTTAAAAACCAGCCTATTGAGGTATAATTGATATTTAAAAGCTGTGCCTATTTCACGTTTACACTTTGATGAGCTTAGATACGCTGTCATTATTTTTATGTAAAAAGGGGATCCTATAACTAATGACTCTTGCATCTCTGTTGTCACTCCTTACTATATTGTTAGCATTTCACCTAAATTCTGCTACATGATTTTAAAAGATAACAGGTAACCCTTGCCATTACGGCCCTGGGGCTTTCTTTTTGTAAGTTGTACCGCAATGAGTATCTTAACATCTGCTCGTGTGTACTGCTTCAGGACTAATGTTTTAGTGTAAAATTCTAGAAATGACTGAGAGGGTCATATATGAGAACGTGTGTTTTGTCACTTTGTGTTTTAAAGAGGAGCATAGATGTGTACAGTGCTTGCCTGACTGCGTACAGCTGGGGCTGGGAGAGAAGCTCCCACCCGGGAGAGACCCGACGCCCTTCACCCCGCCGTCAGGGCTTAGGGTTAGGGTTAGGGTTAGGGGTCATGTGCCAGCCCAGCTGCCTCTGAAGCCCCACACTTTCCACAAGGAAAGTGTTTCCATGTTTATATCCTTTCTCTTTCCCACTTAGACAAGAAAAACACCTCCCTGTACAGGCGCTACGACGCCGCTTCCCTCGGCGCGGGACTCAGTAAGTAGCGTTGGCTTTCTCTTTGTGACGCCCTCCCGTGCCACCCAGGAGTGCCTGCTCGCCGGGTCCCCACGTGCAGCCCAGTGACTGTATGTTTCCTGCGTTAGGTGGAAGCAGTGGTTCACGATGCGCTTGCTAAGAATCTGCAGGCTTTTTGTAACATGCTGCGGTCCCACGACCTCAGAGACACGGGGCTCGTGGCGCGGAGCAACTTCAAGGAGGTCATGCGTATATTCTGCCCATTTTTAACTCATGAGCACCTGATCAAGTAAGTTCTCTGACTGCCAAGAGTCATTTACTTAGTGTTTCTCACCGATACACTTAGTAACCCTAAACCTTTTTCTGTGTATCTTTCCAACACTACGAGATAATCCAGATAACTGAACAAAATGTGGAAAAAGAAATCGGCCCTAGGGCTAGTGGGTAGCTCAATCCACAGCACTGAAAAACAAAGACAGAAAGGAGGGAGGGAGGGAAAGAGAGAAGAAAGCGAAGGAAGAAATCCTGCCATATTAGTGGTTTCCTGCATTCCTGAGAAATATTCACATAGGTTAAAATGTTAATATAAGTACTTATGCGATTCCATACCAAAATTTATAATTTTGAAAACTTCATTTTTTTAAACATTATGTCTTTATTTAACTATAGTGGCTGGGCACATAGCTCAGTGGGATAAACACCTGCCTGGCAAGTCCCAGGTCCTGAGTTCAATTCCTAGTACCAAAAAAAAAATTTATACTTGAGTACAGTTAACAAAGCCGCACATTTTAAAATAATGGAACTGAGTAAAATTCCTCATGTGTCCGTATCCACGAGACTATTACAAGAGGCCAATCAAGATGTCACATATTTTCACTACCCACTAAGAGCTTTCTCCTGCCCCTTTGAAACTCACTGCTTCTTCCCACCCAGAAGCCAACACCAACCAGCTATCACAGTAGATTTTTCACATTTCTTAGGATTTTCCATAAACTGGAGAACACAAGACATTGTATTTTTGTTTGACCGTGTTGACTAGGTGCAATGATAGTAGTTTCAGGCATTTGGTCAAATATTTCAGCAGTTCGTTCCTTTTCATTACTGAGTAGTACTCCACGACATGGCTTCGCTAATTTCTATACACATCCTCTGTTGCTAGACATCTGGTTTGTTTCCAGCTTGGGGCTATTACAAATAAAGCTGTACACACTGTGCAACTCTCTGTGTAGATGCATTTTGATTTCTCTTGGGTAAGTGCCTAGGAGTAGAATGACTGGGTCCTCTGACAGCTGAACAGTCAACTGCCAAACTGGTTTCCTAGGTGGAAAACAGGCCGTTGGTGAGGGCTGCATTTCCTCACCTCTTCAGCAATGCTTGGAAGACGGAGTCAGTGCTTTTAGTTCTAGTCCATTCTAATGGACGCACTCTAATTATTTTTCAAATTCAGACTCTGCTGTAAGTTTCAAGATCTGACTTCAGAAAAGATCCTTTACAAGAAGCTTTTGGCCTGCATCCGAATCAACAGCCCCACCACGGTCTCTCCGACTCTTGTTCCAAAGGATCAGCCACGTGAACATTTTCAAAAAGAAGAGCAACAGTTCTTCCAGAGGTAGAGTAAAACGCAAGGAAAGACAGCTTCAGACCACAGTGCCTCAGGGCAATGAGGCGCTTAGTAAATATTTGTTGGCTAAGTATTTCAGTAGTGCGTTGTTTAAACAGGAAAGATGGCATGCTCTGGGTACCACAACTACAGCCAGGGAACTTTAGAGCAAGCAGGGTCTAGAAATAGTGAATTTGTGTGTGAATTTTTAGAAATGTGAGCACTGGCCTTTCCGAGGTAGAGACTTCCCTTGGGTCATTCACACACGTGGGGACAGGACTAGGTCACAAACCCACAACTCATCTCCCAGAGCTGCCCACCATCCACTGTCCTGTACCTTGCACGCACTTCTCTTCCCTTCCAGAGGCCTCAATTCCTGACCACCATGTAATATTTATGGCAGAACACACCAGCAGGCCACTAACACTTCCTAATAAGGATAATAGAATCATTAAAGCAGTCATCAAACTGAATCATAACAATAAAGCACAACTAGTGACTCTATAAAAAAAAAAAACGGGACCCATGATTATTCTAGAGCTTCCTTTTTTAAAATGCAGATGTCGTGTAATGAAAAGCTATTACGTTAACCTGCTCGTTCACAGCTTATCATAAATCCGTGGGAAAGGTAAAACCCCACGGACTTCACTCGGTTATACACCTTTTAAAAAGTTAAGTGTAGAGCAACGGAAATACCTTAATGATATGCTAATGAAATTTGAGTGTCTGGCTTTCCAACAGTAGCTGCTTTATAAACCAGCAGGAAGATGGTATTTCAAGAGAAAGGTTAACTATTCTGCGACAAGATACGTCTGCTTCCTAAAGCCGGTAAAAGAAGTCACGGCACTTAAGCGTTTCATAAAACGTTGTAGAGTTTCGTCGAGGCCTCCTAAAAGTCAGGAGACAAGGGAAGCTTGGAAGGCCTTTCCCTACCATTGCTGGGTGTCTTTTATTCCCCTAAATGGGGCCTATCATCTTCTATTGAGCTAATTAAGGAAATAATTATCTTACGTGCACACACACA
>PVJX010014882.1:31514-43912 GCA_004027295.1 Dolichotis patagonum
GGCCCCACCACCCTGGGACCCTGGGAGTCTTAGCGCGGTGGTGATGAGAGCGCCCCCTTCAGGCCCAGAGCGAAGCGCGGGGGGGGGGTTTGGCAAATATCCCGAGGCGCATGGAGCAGGGCAGCGAGGTCTTTGTGTCAGTCAACGATGCCAGCCCTTAAGCACTTGCTTGTGATTTCAGAACCAAACCCACCAGGGCCAGGACCGCCACAATCAAGAACATGACCCTAGACGAAGTCATTGAAAACCTCAAAAGCCGCATCAAACAGCAGGACCCAGTGTTCAGGAAGCGATTTCTGGAGGTCAGCGGGGGCTTGCACAGAAAGATCGGCCTGCAGGACTTCAAGAAGGTAGGGGCCGGTGCTGGGCACGGGGGGCCGTTTCCCCCGCAGGAGAGGACTCGAGTCGGTCCCAAGACAGCAGATGAAAAAGATGCTTTGGGCCAAAAGCTGCCGTTGGCAAATTTCTCCTGCATAGCAGGAAGCCAGTCCTAGATACTCCACCTTCAGAGACAAACCAACCCACTCTCCGGCCCTGCACCCGGCGCCTGGGGCTGGGGCAGAGTGGGGGCACAGCTCAGAGCTGCTCGGGCCGCCTGCCTGCCCGGGAACCCTCCCCACGATGCCGTGAGCACAGGGCTGGGGTTTGTTCCTCTAGAAAGTGGAAAAAACAAAACCCAAAAAACCAACCTGGCGGTGAAAGGCGGGGCGCGCTGGGTGCTAAGCTCCATGCACTTACGGGGGGCTGGCGAGGTGGAGCCAGGGCGGGCTCCCTGCAGGGCTGGAGGCTCAGACTTCTCAGGGATTCAGTCAAGGATCGCTTAGAGTTCCAGCCACTGTAACTCTGGCTAATCAGCGCTGGCTGTTTCTAAAAAGTGCGCTTTGGCCACTGTGTCACAGCGTCCACGTGGAGAAGTGGCCGGTGGTGATGAGATGTTTCCGTGACAACCCCTCACTCGAGCGGACCCTGTTTCTCTGGTGCCTGACCCGTGCCAGGCTCCGTACCCGGCCTGTGTGTCCTGTTCCTCAGCCCCGTGGTGGGGCGCCCCCATTTTGGGGTGGCGCACACAAGCAGGGGTAGGGGGACCGTGGAAAGCGTGCAGACCCCTCTCTCCGCCCCCAACACGGCAAAGCAGAAGGATGAGGAGGAAGAGGAGGGGCTGATGCTGTGTGAGCAGAAGCGGGCAGAGTCACAAAACGCTTAGAAATGAGGGGTCAGGAGGGGCGGGAGGCGGTGACGGTGACGGTGCTGAGCGTCCCTGTGTGGCCATCGGGAGACTGTCGGCCCCTCCCTGATGACTGACGGGGTCACCCAGGCCCCAGCTGGCTTCTCCTGGCACAGGGCAGTGCCCGAGTCAGCCAGTTCCTCCAGGGCAGCAGGGACTGCTGAACGGGTGCCAGCTGACCCCTGCTGTGGGGCCGGCCGGGCCCTCCTCCCTGCTGGGCTCTGTCTCCCCAGTGCTCCAGCAGTGTGGGGGGCCTCCCACAGAGCAGCCCGGGTCTGGAAGGGGAAGCCAGGTGGCAGCAAGTCTCTGGGTTTTAAATTTGCAGGGCCCTGCCCAGTGACCAGCTCAGGCTTTGCTGGTGTGAGCTCTGAGCAAACCAACCCGACTCCTCCATCTAACATCCACTCCCAGAATCCTCCGCTGGCCTGGGGGGTGGGTGGAGGTGGGGGGAGCAGCGGAGTTCACCTGGGAAATTCCCACCTCCTTGGACTTTGAGTTCCTTGGGTCCTAACTGCTTCCTTGGCTCTCTGAAGCGTTTCTGGTTGCTCCAATCAGCGGAGTTTATTGGCCCTCAGATACTACATCCGGTCCAGAAGCTGACGTCTGTCACTTAATAGGCTTTTCAATGTAACAGCTTCATTGGTATCATTATTTTCCTTATCATGTATTTGCTTTATATTTCATTTGTTTCTGTCCATATCTTGTTTTCTTTCTTCTACTTGATTTGGGTTTAACTTGCTTTTTCTAATTTCCCAGTTGAATTTTAGATCATTGATTTTTTAGCCTGTGTTTCTCTGATGTAGCAATTTATAGCTGTACCTTTCCCTGTAAGTATAGAATCAGCCACGTCGTACAATTATTGGTAAATCTTCATTATCATTTAGTCCCAAATACACTCATTTCCCTTGTGATTTTTTTTAAAATGGTTTATCTTTAAAAGTGCACCTCACCAGGTAAAATGTGCATGACTGTAATTCCAGCACTTGGGAGGCTGAAGCAGGAGGATCTCTGGGAGTTCAAGGCCAGCCTGGGCTACAAAGTGAGTTCTAGGCTAGCCTGAACTTCATAGCAAGACTCTGTCTCGGAAAGACAAAAATAAAGTACAGCTCACATCCCAACATTTGGAGTTTTCTAGTTTATCTTTTATTACTAATTTTACAGTTGGTTTTATTGCAATTAGGTAATTTTTTTAGTAGTGCATCTGACACAGAGCGATGTTTCATTGTGACATTTCACGTATACACAGAATGCACTTTGTCGCGTCTATCCTGCTACACCTCATCTCTGAAAGTCCCCCCCTTTTCACCTCTTTCGCCCTATATTCCACATACAGGAGAACGTGTGAAACCTTAAAATACGGCCTAGCATGCGAGGCCAGCGACCTCACCGTTTGTCTCACTTTGTGTCTCCCGGGTCCCGTACAGCACCTGGTAGACAACTACCTAATAATCAAACCAAACTCCAGTACGTTTCCCAAATCTTCTACTCGTCCTTCTATTTTATTACATTTATATCTTTCGCCGTTAAAATGTTTTACGTTTTTATACAACCATCTCTCCTCCTCCTTTTTTCCTTTTTGAAATAAATTCTGGATTAATAGTTTCAGTTCACGAGGCGGTATTCCCTCTATCTCCCCTAGTCTTCAAGAAGGAACAGATTTTGTTTTAATACTTTTTTTTTTAGGGAAGTTTTAGATTTACTGCAACACTGAGTGGAAACCATAGGGAATTCCCATGTCTTTTCCCCCGTGGGTGTCGCCTTTCTCACCAGTGTCCCTTGAGTGGGTTCCTTTACTGTGACCTGTGGACCACGATGGCTGCAGTGTCTGCTTGTAGACGAAGTGATATTTGCAGCCTGAGAGGGTTTTCACACCCAGTGGGGTACCGCCTGGCGGAAGGAAAGGTAAACAAACTGGAGGCACTTGTAGCCAAATGGATGCAACTTGAGACCATCATTGTTTTTTTTCCAGTACTGGGAATTGAACTCAGGACCTGGTGCTTGCCGGGCAGGTGCTTGTGCCACTGAGCTGTATCATCAGCCCTGAGGACACAGTGTTAACTGAAATAAGTCAGACACATAAGCTTAGATACGGCACGGTTTCTCTTACATGAGAAACTCAAAATATTTATACAAATAAAGAGCAAAATAGAAGATAGATAAGGAGGAAATAGAGAGAAGTTCCAATAGTTGCTCAAATGACCTATTGTTTCAAAAATATCTCATATATATGCTAATTTCTTTCATTTATTCTTCTAGTTTCTCTTAGCTCATTGAAAAGAAAGTTTTATGCCATTATTTATGTGTTTCTTACTTCTAAGAAGCCTTTTTTGGTTATGTCTTCTGCCCTGTGTTACTTCTTGCAAGATTGACACACAGAGTATTAACTACTGTTATTCTCTTACTATTTTGTTATGAAATCTTATTTTTTATTAAAACATAATGCTCACATTTAAAGATTTAATGCATATTACCATCTTATACTTCCAAAAAGCCTGTCTGAGGAGTTCCCGAGCTCCAAGAGTGTTTGCCAGCTTTGAGTATAATAAAAGTTTTAATGTGTGCTAGTGCACGATAGTCAGAGTTATATTCATTGTTTTAGTTTGCATTTCTGAGCCTTGACTTACCTTTTCAACTGGCGTCTTGCAAGAATTTGTATTGTCTTATTTTTAAACTGTAACCGTGTGAGTCACACGGAACTTGGTTTTGTACATGGGATGGGGCGGGGCTCTTCTGTATTTCCTTGTTGAGCGGAACCGTTAGCTTTGCCATTTAGGGAATTCTTACTGCACTGGGTTCGTACCTGAAAGCTTCCGCTCTACTGACTTACTCACCTGTTTCTATGCCAATGCAGTACGGCTTTTAATTTAGGAAAACGAGTCCTTCCTTGACTTTCTTTCTTTCTTTCTGTACGTTCCCAGCTCTTGTAGAGCCAGGCTTGCGTTCTGCATATGGAAGTTAAACTTCTGTCTAGCACCCCCGCCATAGAAATCATCGTTAGAATTGCACTAAATTTCTATATTAAAAGACTGTGTCCTTCTGAAGTCCAGAACAAAGGATGTGCAGGAACACAGAGCCCCTGGGGACAGAGACCTCTGGAATCCCCAAAGTAGGGGTGTCCCTGAGCCTCGGTCCCTGAAGTCTTTTGCCACTGCTGCTGCCTTTAAGCACCAGCCCTGACTTCCCGACTCCGGGGCACCTCCCCGGAAGGAGCAGGGGCCTGTGTGCTGTGTCCTCAGTGTCCCCAGTTTGTCATCGAGATACTGTCTGCGAGGAGCACTGCGCCTTCACACCTGCACACCTGTCTCAGAAGTCGGCTGCGTCTGGTCCAAATACCAGCGACACCTGGAATTCCCTTGGGCTGTGAGTAGCCCTCTGAGCGCCTCGATTTTCCATTCTCAGCCCGAGGCCGTCTGTCCTCACAGTTTTGAAGGTCGCTGCGAGGATCAGCATCCCGTCACTCTGTGTCATCTGGTGCCATCTAGACACGGTTTCCGTCTCCTTAGGCTCTTCGGGGACCATGTGCCTAAAAGAGAAAGCAAATGATGACGTCAAACTGGCATCACCATCGCCATCACGTGCCTGTAACCAAAAAGAAAAGAAAATCCAGCATGGCTGGCGCTTCTCGGTCGCTGCGGGTGGGCACACCACCTGCCTGTCTGGGGCTCCGACGCTGGGCACCAAGGCGGAGGAAGGGTGGGTTTTGGAAGTGTAGCGCTGTCACGTCCCCTGTGGGCCAGATGGGACCAGCAGGGAGACCACACGGGTCTAACCTGGGAGAGCTGAAATTGCGGCCACGGTTTCTGGCCATCAGCATATTGCTGTCCGCAAGTGGAACCTGCAGACGGAGCTCCGGAAAGGGTCCCCAAGCTCGGGCTCCGTCATCGCCCTCTCCGCTCTGTGAACACAGAGCTCCTGCCACGAGGCCGGATCTGAGCGCCCGGCTGGCCTGTTGTCAGCAGCCTGCACGTCCCTGGCAGTAATACCACCCGAGTCCCTCACTGTTTCCATCCTGCCCCTCTGCAAATGATGAGGTTGGGCCCGGCGCTCTCCAGTGGCTCCCAGGGTTGGCCTGGAGCCAGTGTCACCTGGTGAGGTCCAACCTATGTGTCCCCCTCACTCTCAGATGCGAGTCCGATAGCCTAGGGAAGTCACAGCCCTCTTGCGTCACCAGTCAAACCCTCTGTCTCGGTGACCCACGTGAGGCTCTTGTTCCTATCTCAGTAGTGCCAGCCGCAAGCACTGTATCGGGGACCTGCCAAGATCCTCAACTGCCTGTATGCGGGGTACGGTGAAGGATAAAATAAGAAACAGGGACAAATTTAGTATCGCATGGTGGGGGCTGGGAGGTCAGTGCCTCAGGACAGGCAGAGACAAGTTGATCTTATGCTAAGAAGGATCTTGCCCTGGAGTGTTCTTTTTCATCTTAGTAGTTTTAGTTTGGTCTTGGTGGGTGGGAGAGGATGGCCCATCCCAAGAGTTCACGGGAAGGATGCTAAATTAGCCACTGTGAATCTGTGGTCCCCAGAGCAGTGGGGCCAGCTCTGCCCTTTGGGGTCGCTGTGCCGGAAACACCCTCCCCGCGGAGCTCCCCACCACCCATGTGCTCCCCTCTTCTTGGAGATGCTCTGTCCCCAAGGCATCAGCTTCGCACTTCACAAAGGGAAATCCCGTGACTCTTTCCTCACCCAGAACCCCATCACAGACCAGATCAGCTTGCAGCTGTTCACTGCAAGCTGGCTCAGAGATTCCGTCTTGCCAGGGGCCACGTGGGCGAGTCTGAGGGTTCCTGGGAGCATTTGCCTGAAGAGTTCAAATTCTCTACCCGAGTACGGATGAGATCGCTTGCAAGTTGCACACTCACTCCTTCCCGCCGTGTCTTCCCTTCCCACTCGTGGTCTCCTGTGCCTCTCTGGGCCATCCCAGCTGATGCTTGGACCCCGCCTGCGTCCCTGGTGACACAGCTCTGTGGGTTGGGTGGCTAGGGTGGAGGAGTGGCAGGCCCAGTGTCACCAGAATGGGGAGCCAGCACCTCTGAAATTCTGCAAAGACAAAGTCCCTGTGTGCCTGTTTCATTCGTCTGACCTGGGATGAGTAAAGAATTGGAATACCATCGCTTATGAACGAGAAAACCCAGGACTCTGTAGCTGGATCACAAAGTAGCTCTGGAATTCCCAGTCCAGGAACAGTGGCTGAAAACCCGCATCCGGACCTGGTGAAGTGATCGAGTCACAGCCCATGCCTTGAGACTCACGGCCCGCACCACCATACAGCCCTGGTACCGCCCCGTCCTCCTGCTCCTTCCGTGTGTGTCACAGGACAGTGTCCTCTTGTCCCCAGGTTCTGACCCCAGCCTTCCAGGGCCGAGTGAGCACCTCACAGGGTTGTGTGCACGGGCGTGGACTCTCCTAGTCAGACTCAGAATCCATCCCGATGCTACAGCAAGCTGCCCTGTGCATGAGCGTCCCTGCTTCTTCTCTGTATTCAGCGATGGACTTGGTGCTCTGGGAATGTAGAGATGACCTCTCTGTCCAGTAGTAATTGGTTGGGGACCTGTGGTGCATTCAGCCAGTACAAGGGATTGGTCTGCATTAGAAGGGGGGGGTGTGTGGAAGATCAGATTCTGTGCGTCTGTGTGTTTGTGTGCATGGCCCGGGCTGGAGAGGACTGGGAGGCTTTTCTTGAGCCCTGGTACCTACATCTTTAGGGCCCGCCCACTGTAACACCCCAGCATGTGTTCCTGGGAGCTCCCCTTCCAGTATGGCCAAAGAAGCTTCCCCTGGACCAGTCCTCCCAGAGACACCACGTCTAACATCAGGCGAAGTTAGAGAACTAGGTAGATGATTACCAGAGAAGTCGCCAAACCACCCCCAGACCCTGAGGAAGCAAGCAGGTTGTGGAGGGGAGTCAGCTCTTGAGGATGGGGTAATACTCACTCCCTATAGCTTTTCACCTGAGCGAGGGCAGAGGAAGCAGCAGAAAAGCAATTGTCTTTCTGGCCTGAGGACCAGGGCAAGAGTTCTGTGTGATGGTTCACCTTGACTGTCAACTTGATGGACTTAGAGACGCCTAGGAGATGGGTAACACACACTGCTGGGCATGCCTGGGTGTGTCGTGGTGGTGTGGCCTTGGGGACTCTATCTGATCCCTTCTACTCTGGATCTTCCCCCTCCTGTCTGCCTGCACCAGTTCTTCTGCCGTGGAACCGGCCAACGACGGAGTGAAACCTTTGAAACCACAAGCCGAAGCAGACCTCCCGACTGGGGCTGCAGTTTTCAGACATGCAGGGATGGGAATCTGGCCGACGCATCTGGACAGCTAGTGTCACTGGAAATTAAAGCTTTGTGTCTGCGGGGGGCTGTGTGGAAGAGCAGGCCTCCAAGTGCTGTGTGTAGATGCTTCGTGAATTTCAGACTGGCCCTGAGCCATGCACAGGGGAGATTGCAAATGGTCTGCCTGAGGGTCAGCTCGGAACTGGAGCCCAGCCTGCATCCCAAAGAGTCTGAAAAGAGGGTGTTATGGCGTGACCCCAGGTGAGTCTCCTGCCTCCTCGAATCAGCAAAAAAACACAGAAAATCTGTACCCTTTGGAGGAAAACAGCAGAGTCAGCTCAGCACAGATGACTTTCACACTGTGGCGGAAACAATGAAAAATTCCTTAACGTTCCAGAGAAGCAGGAAATGTGACCTTTCTCAAGAGAAAAGTCTCTAAGGTAACCAGTACTGGAATTAACCGTTGTTGCTGTTTGCATCTGGATGCCGCCCCCAACCGCTAGGCACTCACAGGTGGGATTGTTGGGAGGTGATCTCGACATGGGGGTGTGAGACTCATCTTTGTATTAATCCGATTGTGGGTTTATGGCTCAAGATGATTGGGGGGGTGAAGGCTGGTCAGAGGGGTGGGCCACTGGGGGCGTGGCCTGGAAAGGTCTGTCTCTCCCAGTTCCTCCCTTGATCTTACCCTTTGCTTCCTGCCCCATGCCCTAAGCTGTTTCTCCTCTGCCAGGCCCCTCTGCCCTGCCACCCTACCTTGAAGCCAGCTGACCATGGGCGGAAACCTCTACAAACTGTGGAGTAAAGTAAACCTCTCCTTTAAGTTGTGGATGTCAAGTGTTCTGTCCCAGCTATGAGGAAAGTCACTAAGACACCATCAAAGACTTAAAAGCAACTCTTATAAAAACACTTAGTGATACAAGGGGAAATGCATCCATAATGGTTGAAAATACAAGAAATCTTGGCAGAGAAATACAATTGTAAGAACCACCAAATGGAAGTCAGGTGGGACGGAGTACACGTCTAATACTAGCAGGCTGGGAGGCTGAGGCAGGAAGACTGCAGGTTGACACACCCAGCCTGGGCAGCTTGCCAAGATCCTGTACCAAAATAAAAAAGGGTTGATGATATAGATCAGTCTAAATGCCCTGGGTGCAAGTCCCAGTACTGCAGCAGAAGAAGAAAAATGAGGAGGAGGAGGAAGGGGAAGAAGAGGGAACCTAGAGCTGAAAAATAAGACATCTGAAGTAAAAATCTTACCAGATGGCCTAGCCACAGAACAAAGATGATGAAAGAAGACCCCGAGCTTGAAGCAGGATCAGAAGTTCCACAAACCAAAGGAGAGAGAAAAAGGTCGAAAATAAAAACATAAAAGAGGGTGGCCTCCAGGGGCTGTAGGATAATAGCAAAAGGTCTGATATTGGTGTAATGAGAATCGAAAGAGGCAACAAGAGAAAGACTGGAGAAGAAAACGCAGGGGAAGAAATAATGGCTAGGCCATCTCAGTTTTGGTGAAAGGTCTAAATATATAGATTTTAGGAGCTTAGAAAACTTTGAGAATGAATAGAGAAAAATCAGACAAATTGCCGAAAACCAAAACCCAAGAGAGGAATCCTAGAAGCAGGGTGAGAAAAGTGGTCGATACAAGAGGGCTGTGATTCGAGCCACCTTTGACCTCTCAGGTGCAACAGCAGAGGCCAGAAGGGGAGGAAGGTGCCCAGCAGGACAAGGACCCTGACCCTCCCACGAGACCAGAGCCAGTCAAACCTCTCACCTTGGAATTTTATGTCCAGCTAAGCCTCCTTGGAGAACCAAGGCGGGTTCTAAAGTCAAGCAAAATGAAACAAAAACAAAAAACTCCTTGCAAACCCTCTGCACTGCACACAGTGCCGCAGGAAGTTCCCAGGCTTTGATGCCACACCGTCTGGGGTGCTCGTGCAGGGCCGGGCACTGGGATTGGCGGGTGCGTAGTGTGAGCCTCTGGGTCCCAGCGCCCTGCCGAGCGCATGCACAGACATTCAAAGTGACGGTATCCAAGTGTATGTAAAAGACTGCCATTTTTAGTAATTTAAAAAGAATGCATAGCAGTGTTCAAAGCCAAGACGCTCCCTTGTTTGATGGAGTTAGATGGAGTTGGTAGTATTGCAAACGCAAGCCAAATGCAACCGCAGCATAACCTGCAGACACAGGCCACGCGGTTGCGAGGTTCCTGCTTCTTCCGCTGCCCAGTGCATGATGCGCTTGAGGTGAGACCCGCAATCCACAGAGGCCGCGCCTAGCGCGCGGCACAGAGAGGCTGGGCAGATGAGTGTCACGCACAGGAACGTGCGCACGGCTCTGGCCAGGCTGCTCTGCAGCAGCTGGCCGGGGAAACCAGGGGTCCCCGCTCGGCGCCGTTCCTGGGCACTGCCCACTGGGGCCCCGAGCTGCGCCTGGATCCAGCGACTGCTCCAGGAGACGCCTCCTGCCTGCCCCACGTCCCAGGGACGAGAGAAGCACGCCAGGCTGTAGTCTGTGACGCTTAGAGGGGCTTCCTCAGGAACGTGCCTCCTAGCGACGACCGGAAGTGACAAGGATGCATGGGGATGGGGGCTGAAATCTCAGCACTCAGATGCCGAGACAAGAGGATACAAGTTCGAGCCCAGCCTGGGCAACTTAACCAAACCTTGTCTCAGAAAATAAAAAGGGCTGGGGATACAGCTCTGTGCAGAGGCCCCGGGTTCAATCCCCAATGCTGAAAAAAAGTGTTTTATAAGAACCCAGCTTAGCCTCGGAAATGGTGGGGGGGGGGATCTCTGTGTCTGTGGCTGACCTCAAGCCTCCTGCCTGCTGGGCGTATGTGTCACGTGCACCGGCCCTGGGGGACAGCAGCAGGACTGCCACCTGAGCCCTGCCGCCCCTTCCCACGCTCACAGCCCTCGGGGCTGGGAAACACTTGCCTACAGACATTCTCGTCCTCTCCCTTACATATGTTTTTGTGAAAGGACTAAGCAGGAGAAATTTGCCATGAATAATTCATGCGTAATTGTTTTCAAAACATAAAGTTATTTTTTAAAGCAAGCAACCAAGCTGTCTGGGGGCCCCCGGGTGCTGGCGTAGGGCACAGCAGTCTCTCTCTACACTTGTGTCTGCGTCCTGAGTGGACCACACGCCCCAGGACTGGGTGGGCTGCATGCAGGTGACATAGAGGACCCAGGGTCCCATCACACACTCCTGCCTAAGTCCCCCTGCAGGCCCCAGCAGGAGGCATGTCTGGGAAGGGCAGGGAAGGTGACCAGCAGGTGGACCGGCCAGGCAGAGGGGGGAAGGCAGTGCAGACACCCCCTGCATTGGACACCCCATAGCTCCCCATCCCAGCCCCCAGTCACAGGGCAAGTCCTGTGCTCCCTCCTCAAACCGCCCTGGGTTACCGGGTCTGCGTTTTCTCCATGCCAACGAGGATGTAACTTCGAGGCCTCAGAAGCCACCGCAGGGACCACACACGTGAAGTGGGCTGCACGGGTGGCAGCAAGGCCCTGCAAAGCTTCGCTGAGCCACCGTGAGTCCAGGTCCCAGGCACACCAGCTGCTCCGAGCCGAGCGTCACGCCAAGCTCGTGGACCTGGTGCCATGCAAAGCTCTGGTGTGCCCGGGTGCCAGGCTGGCTCAGCCTCGGCAGGTGATGCTCCCTGCTGTCCTTGGTCACCCATGCACTCAACAAACACAGGCCCCACCCCAGCGGCCTGGGTAGATACAAGCCAGTAACCATCCTGAGCAGAGGGACGCGTCGGTGCCGACCTTGCCACTCTCCGCCGTCCCCCCTCCCCGCCAGGTGCTGGAAGACAGCGAGATGCCCATGGATGAGGCACAGTATTCGCTGCTGGCTACAAAGATCGGCTTTAAGAAGGAGGGCCTGAGCTACCTGGATTTCGCAGCGGGATTCGAAGGTACAGGTGGCTGCACTCCCCTGCGAACCTGCCCTGCCAGCCCAGCAGGCTGCAGGGGCGAGGGCACCGCCCCTGTTGTCAGATCGCTGTGTGTGCTGGGGCCAGAAGGGGGCATTTGGGCAGCGAATGTGGGGCTGGCCCGAGGGTTCGCTCACCTAGAGCACGCATGGGTGCGGAGTTGTCCCCAAAGCCTGTTCCGTGGGACACACCTCACACCCTGAGGTATTCTCCTCAGAAAGATGCTGGTTACATAGAATTAACGCCACCCACAGGCAAAGCATGCAGCATGCCTTCCTGTCCACAGACGGGGACCCGCAGAGCCTGAGATCCTCCAGCCACGGCCTCCAAGCCCCGGCCCCAAAGTGGCGAGGAAACCGGGGGCCCATCTTGTGCCTAGTGGTCAGGGGAGGTGGGTCCCCCATTGGGGCCCTGCACCCCCTGTGCTCTCGCCAGGATCTCAGCTTGGCCTGGGGCACAGCCGGGAAACTCAGAGCTGTGTCCCGGGACTGGCGTCCTCTTCACTGTGGGTGCCCTGCAGGTTGGCCACTGGCCTCGGTGGCATTGGCTGTGGGAGGTGACCGTGGCATGTCCAGGGACCTGGCTGGCTCAGCACCAGGGCACCACACAGCCTTTGGCACCCCCAAGGGAGGCTCCACCCCGCGGGTAAAGGGCCCACTTGAGTGGCGTTTTGGAGTCTTGCCACTTCTCTGGGTGTCCTGAAGGGTGAGAAAAGGAAGGTGAGGAAGTGGTGCGTCCTTTAGTGGGTCCATGCCTCCTCTGTGTCTTCTGCCCAGCACCCTCCTTCCTGGGGAGCAACTGGGACCCAGGGTGACTGGGGCGGGGGCATACCCGAGACCTGGGCTGCTGAGGCTCCCTGCGCTAACCCCGACCTGTCCCCCTTCCCCTCCGAGCAGCCTGGCTGTGTCAGCCCCCACACTGCCGGATCCCGCAGGGAGGGAGAGTCAGGCTCGGGAAACCC
>PVJX010014883.1:0-40000 GCA_004027295.1 Dolichotis patagonum
GTGTGTGTGTGTGTGTGTGTGTGTGTGTGTGTGTGTGTGCATGCTTAACTGTGTATGTATGTGTGTATAAAAATGCATTAAACTAAATACTCAAGATTTGCTACTTTTATTGACAACTTATATACAGTAAAATTTTACTTGACATACTAATTCTGACATGAGCATTTACAAATAAATTAGAATTATCAAAAAAACAAGACAGAGAGAATTATATACTTGGCACCATGAGCATACCTCTGGGTGCAAAAAATTAAATAGTGCATATTCAAATAATAAGCAGCCCACAAGTGAAATATAAATGTTGTGGCAGGAATTGATGGAAATGAAGCTCGAAGAGTAGGCAAAAACGGGCACCGAGAGGGACTTGAATATTCCCACGATACTATGCATGTCAGCTTAGTAAATGGGCAGCAGAAGGATGAGGAGAGAAAGGGAAAGGGGAAGCCAGGAATTGAGTTTTACAAACATAGTGACATTCCAACAAGTGAGGCTAAAATACGAAGTTCAGGATTTGGGAAACTGAGGAAAAGTACTTGGTGGCATGTATTAAAACCATTTATTTAGTACCGTGGTTAAACAAATGTAATAATGTTAACATCAAAGTGTAAATGCTTTAGTCTTTGCAATTTAAAAACAAAAATCTAACTTAAATTATTTTTGTTGTTATAGATGGGAAAATGTTGGGGGATATCATGACATTATTGCTTTCATAATTTTTTATTTAATAGAAATTGAAATTAATAGATCATTAAGCATTTCTTATGCATATTATAAAGGCACTGGCAATAATATAAATGGAGTCTCTAAACAGTGAAGACAATCAAAACTACAACCCCAGTCTTACACACAAAGAAAAAAATCATGTCAGAATACAGCAGATACTATAAGAAGCATTACGAACAAATAGAAAAACATAAAAGGCAAAATTCAAAACAACAATATCTGTTATAGCAACAAATGTCAGTGGGATAAACTAACCTATTAAAAGGAAAAGACTTAGATGATATCAAAAAATAAAACCTAACCCCATGCTATGTATATGAAATATATCTGACCCTGACTCAAAAGCTTTGAAAATAAAAAGACCAAAACCACATCAGGCTGGGATGAAATAATAAATCAGAGATCATAATAGTAGTATCAGAATATGTTTTAACCAAGGCAATAATTAAATTACAAAAGTAATAAAGGGTAGAGTCAGAGAAAATTGGGTGCTGCTGCATCTTCAAGCAGCACAGAATAAAATATCAAAATGTATAACCACGAATTTCAGGCAGTGAAAGGAGAACAAATGGAAAAATTGTACTCTACGCCTGGGAGAGAACTTCTTTTTAAGTGCCTAAGGAACATTTATGAACACTGAGCAGATATTAAACCAGTTTTTAGTACATAAAAACTCAATAAATTCATACCCTCTGTAAATTCATACATAAAAACTATGTGAATCATATTCTCTAAATAATTTATAGAGAAATTATTAATTATTCCCAAAATAGAATGCAAAAATTTAACATCACACTTAAAGAATGTGTGCAATAGATACTGTGTGTAAAGAATCTTCTTTTCCAAAGGAAATCATATTTCATAATATATGGAAAAATCATGAAGTAACTATTTTCATAAGGAATTCAGTGAACTTACCTGAATGTTAACTCTCTCCCCAGAATCACTTCTTTTACGAAAAATGAATGAAAACAATAAATGAGATGAGATTGAGATTTGTCAGGAGAATTTAAAGGAAAGCACTAAAACCAGTAGAAACTGTGTGTCACATTTTTAAATATAGAAGATGAGAATTCAAAAAAGAAAAAAAATCACAAATACCACAAACTGGAAGTGATTTGAGATGACAGCCACAGACAGGGACCCTAAGGGCATCTTTGGCCCGGATCATAGCAGCATCAAGGAAATTAGGAGACACTAGATTCCAGTAGGTTCTGCTGGCTCTGCAGCCTGGTAGTGCTCAGAGCCTAAGGCTGAAAAACTGCAATCTCTACGCTGCTTCAGCAAAGGAGACCTGAACACATCTCCACCACCTGACCCAGATAAAGCCAAGCTGTAGTCATTCTCAGAGCGATAAACCACCAACGAAGCAACAGAGGCCACAGCATGAAACTTGCTCTACACAGATTCCCCACCCAGCTTTCTCTGATCTTTTATGATGATGAGAGCTTTCTTTCTTATATCCAATCTGATCCAATTTCCTATGCATGCCCAACTCAAATCCCTCTACTAGATACTCTGGAAATTCCAACGTGGGATTGTATTGGGCTCTATGGTCTCCATGTTTTAGGATGTACTCACCAACATCTTGTCGAAAATAAAACTGGCTTTCAAAGAGGACATTCATTTTTCTGTCACCATCTTGATCTTTTATGTCAACTGGAATTGAGAGAATGTGGACTCTGGACCACACACACTTTGGAGGATCTAATACACATATTGGAAAAGTAAAGTTATAAATGAATGCATGGAGAATTCTGTCTCTTGGGATGTAGCACACAGGGCTGGCTCCAACCAGCTAAAACCCTAAAACTCCATTCTTATGATTCACATGGCTGAAGCCCCAGGGAAATGCTTCTCCAACTCTCTCTTATCCCATGTCTTATAAACAGCAGTCAACGATGTCGGGAATGCTATTAAATTTGTAGGCTGTCCCACTGCATAGAACAGAAATGGACACTGTCTCAGAGTCTAGAAAAGGAAAATCAATTTAACTTTTCAATTAATGTTTCTTATTATGGCAAAAAAAAAATTTCTATAATGTCCCATTAAAGCAAAACTAGGTTTTGCAAATCAATTTATAATTTCCCAATGGTGTTGTATGTGTCTATTTCTACTCTTTATTTTTAATTCCTTCTCTCCTCCACCCTAACCCCAACTATTCTTGGCTTTCACATGCCAATAAACAGAATTATTTTGCACCCAGTTTCCAAACATTGCAACCTGAGGGTAATTTTACCACTTTTTTCATAACCTCAGTTCCTCAGATATAACAAGCCATTTTTTTTACTCTCTTGATGATATTACTCATGTCTGTTACCCTCAAATTTCATGCATTTATTTTTATAACTTCTGCCTGTCTCCTACACATTCCAATCTTTTCTTCTCTGGGATTTCTAGGTCCATGCTCCAGAACTAATAGCCAGTCAGAAGACAAAGAATTATTCCCATAAATGTAGTTAAAAACTAATCTCCTGAAGAATAGCAGATCAACATTCATAAATGATTACTCAGTGGGATCCTATAATGCACAAATAAAATAACCCACACTACCAGGTAAGAGTGGATGTGTCATTACCAGGAATTCTATTTCCTAAATTATTCATGATCATCTCTGTGTAGATCACTGTTCAGGTTTAGATCTAAAATGCTTCCCCAAAAGTCTCATATGTTCAAAGATGAGGCTTATTGAAAGTGATTGGATCATGAGGCAACTATATTCATCAGTGGATTAATTAGTTCATGAGTTTATAACTGAATGTGCTGGTAGGAGATGAGGCTGTTGGAGGAGCAGGAGGAGGTGTGTCTCTGGGGATGAGCCTCTGAAGTTAGTCTCTCTCTCTCTCTCTCTCTCTCTCTCTCTCTCTCTCTCTTTCTCTGGCTTTCTCTGGCTGTATCTGTTCTCCATTCCATGGCAGCCATGTGTTAAGCAATTTTTCTGGCCTATGACTTTTCTCTCTGACACTTCTGCCTTGGAGCCAGCTAACTATGGACTAAACCCTCTGAAACCATGAGTCCAATAAACTTCTCTTTAAAATTGTGGATGTCAGATGTCAGGAATATTGTGTCCACAATAGGAAAATTGACTAAAATGACCACGATGTTATTTGTAAAACTGAAAACATACACAAATGTAGTCATTTGCCAGAACTGTTTCACAAAATGTCAATAATAATGGCATTAGTGTGTTCAAAGACAGAAGGAGTATTTTGAGATAGATTAATTGAAGTATATTTGTACTGCAATGAATTTTTTAAAAATTAAACATTCACCATATTTTTATTACACCTTGTAAATAAGTAAATCATTTCATTTGTATATTTTAATTGTGCATAGGTATACATTTATATTCTCTCTATATATACAGATGTGTGTATATATATATATATATATATATATATATATAATATTTTGTAGATGTGATGGTGAACATTTCATTACTCTCTTGTCTCTTTCTCCCTCTCTTTCTACTTTATCCTCTCTACCAAGTAACTCACATCAAATTAGCATATGCATGTCCATATTTTTGTTTATGGCCATGTAATTATATACTTTCAACCAATATATAACCAAAGAATCATACATATGCATAAATCCACATATGCAAAAATTGACATTAATAATTATTTATTTATACCATATAGAATTTTTTAGTATATTGCTTATCTCCTCCAGCAAATTACTTGGTGGAGATTTCTTTTCTTCCTCATAAAATAGTCTATAGTATAGATAATCCATAATATATTTAGTCTATAATTGAATTCATTTTTATTTCTCATTTTGTCATCATGAAATCTTGTCACACACAAAATACCTCTAAATATATATATAAATATTAATATAATAAATATAATATATATATTTCTGGGAATCAAATTCTAAGCTCCTGAGAGTATCTAAAGGAGTCTTATTGAGCATTGAGCAATGTTCCCTGAAACAGAAAGTGTGAGGAATAAACAACCAGGACTGGGCAGAAGGAGACTGCATTGCATTGCAGGTATACTCACACCAGCAGTAGCCGGGACAGATCCAGACCTGGCTGATTGCTCAGACTTTTCACGAATGAAGCCGAGAAGGAGTACATAAGGCTGTGTGCCCATTTCTAATGCTGTTCCTAAAGAAGGACCATGACTTGGATAGCTAGCTTCTAATACCTGGGAAGTGAGTTGCCTGGGACACCTTGCAGTTTTGCCCATTATGAACTTAGCTAAGATGGAACTGTATTTCCCAGAATTCCCTTCCCTGTATTGAACTCTCTAATGTTGACCAAAGCAGTAGGAGACTTGGATATCAGAAGTAGATTAGTCAGAAGAGAGTGAGATTTTTTTTTTTTACATCTGAAAATCAGTAAAGGGAGCCAGGCACTGGAAATTTATGCCCCTTTGTGCTATTCTACTGACTCACCAGATTTATTAGTGAACTGTATCCATAATATCCCCTACTCCCACTATATCTACTGCTTTGCTGCTTGTAAATCTTATACAAGTGACTTTGCAGCTTCATGATCCCAGACACCAGTTTCTTCTCCAGGTCCCTCATGGCACTGAAGGGTGGGTGGTGAGAGACCTGGACTCTTATTAGTCTTCACAGACTCAGTCCCATTGTGTCTCTCCTTGGCACAGGCCCAGCTTTGCCTTCTGTCTGCTATGACTCATCTGTCGGAACTTCAGACCCAGCACCGGAAGTAATGAAACAACATAGACATTACCTATCTCATTGTGTTAGTTCTGATTCCTATATCACTTATTCTATAACACCCATGGCACATCTATTTTCCTAATTAAACACAATGATACAATGGCCTTGACATTTGGAGAATGAGCCATCATGTCCTGATGTGAAATCTGGGTGGTGCACTATAGGGCCCTCTTCAAAAATAGAGATTAATTGCAGTGAAACTGAAGACCAGTATACAGATGGGTGCATTGAAGAGTATGTATATTTAAAAATAAGCTAGGTTCATTCCCCCAAAGTTGTAATGATTCACATCTCCACAACAAGCACAAGAACTTTTATATGCTTCCTGAACAATACTTGATGTTGTTACCGCTCTCAAGTTTCAGGAGTGTGATACTTTTAACAAGACATCTTCTTATTATTTAAATTTGCATTTCTCTCGGCATGCATTTCAGTCCCTCATGTTTGTTAAGCATTAGAATATAGTATTTTGCGAATTGTTTATGCTTTTATCCAACTTTTCTGTTGGTGTCTGCTTATTTTTCTGGGGAATGTATACATTTTCTTTGACTATTATACATATTGGCTACACTTAATCTGTTATTTGTATAAACATAAATTAGTAACCATTGATTTTTACATCTATTTGACTTTGTAAACTCATCTTTATCATTGTTTTATGTTTGCAATAGAATGTTTATTTCACTGGAAATTCCTTTGGAAAATGCCATAAAATAAAAGTTCAAATAAATTTTCTTCTAATAGATAGTACCCTTTAGTACTACTGTTGATTAAATAATCAAGCCTTTTCCCCTGACTTGATAAGTCAGTTTTATATCTCTGGATGTGTTTACATACACATATGTGAATTTATTTAATTTCACCAATTAAATGCAAGAAACTAGAAGTGTTAAACATCCAGTAAATTTAAAATATTGAAATACAAATCTATTGGTAAATCTTTACTATTTTACATACAAATGAAATAAAACATAAACAAGATTAATAAATTGAATATAAGAAGTGTTACCATTATAAACTAAGATATGTAAACTATCCTTTTAATTAAATTATTTAGAAAGTAAGAGTGAATATGGTTAGAAAATAAATTAAAATATGAAGCATTGAAAAGAAGGCAAATTTATTATTTGCACATGACATGCTTATACACTTTGAAAGATAATCAACTGAAAGATATTTTAAGAGTAAGAGAATTTTATAGATTGATTAAAAATTAATATATAAAAATCAATAGTTTTCTAGACAGAAACAGTAAAGTCAGAAAATCAAATGCAGGAAAGACCCATATACAAGAGCAATAAAAACGATAAAACTGTCTAAGAATAATCTAGAAAAATACTCAGTGTCTGCTGGAAGAAAGTGGTAAAACTCTTGGGAAAGGCATAAAACATTTGAAGAAATGGAAAAGACGCATTTCTTATGTATAAAATGATTCAGTAGTGTGACGATGTGCATTGCCAATTTCAGGCACGATAAGCAGGTGGAAAGTCCTGAGGCCCCTGAACCAGAAGAATGGAGCGAGTAGATGTGGCAGGGAGCGAAAATCATGATTGACCCCATGATTTCCCCTCTTGTGTGTAGTGAGACATACCCTGACATTATTATATATTTTAGGTTTATACTTTTTGATCAGCTAGTTAGCCTAATTCCTTAGGAAATCGTAGCAAGTTTACTTTTAGGGTCAGTCTTGTAGAAGGAGCCCTTGTCATATAACATAGCATGCCTTTGGGAAAATCTACAAAAATAAGTGTGAAAATATTTACTTAGCTCAGAAATAGTGCCTTCAAGCCTTGTATATGCACTCAGTTTACTTCAGTATCAATTTGTTAATAGATTCGCTACATTGTATTGCCATTTTCTTATTAGTTGTCTAACTAGACCAAGCCTTAGCAAATAAAGGTCTATGGGCCAAGTACAGCCTACCACTTGTTTTTGTAAATGAAATTTCTTGGAAACACAGCCACACTCATTCATTGGCATATTGCTTGTGGTTGCTTTCACATTCCATTCAGAGCTGGTAATTTGTAAGGCCTACAAAACCCGAAATATTTACTATCTTACCTTTTGGAAAAAAAGTTACTTAATCTTGTTCTTGACTATAAAATCTTGAGGGCAGGCTGACTTCTTTTTCAACATATTCAGACTTTGTTCAAAAACAATTTTTGTGTTAGTGAACCAGCAAAAAGAATATTCATTCAAGATTTCAGTAAAGATTATTGCATCTTTATTTACTTAGGTCTTTACTTACGTGTTTGCTCACCTATTTTTAATTGAAGAAGGGGTATGAAGGAAGTCTGATAAGGCTAAACAAAAACAAGATGCCAGAAATAGATGAAGGGTAGGATGGGATATGAAGAAGAGATTGAAAACATGAAAATGATTATAATAGGATACCAGTGTGTGTACATGAGAGTAAGATAAAAGTAGGATCAACAACAGTAAGATGTCTTAAAATCAAAGACCTAGAGTTTGTATCTGCTGTTGATTTTTTATAATAACTTCCACTCCCTTTCCAAGTAAAAATTAAACCTTGTAATTTTTGTTTTCAAATAAGTAGAAACTTTTCACTTGTTTTTATGGCCTATCCTATCACCACTGAAGCCAGAGCCACTATTACATTTTTCTTGGGTTCTGCAGTGGCCTCCCAGCTAGACTTTCTCTTGTCATGGTCAGGATGCTGTAGGGTAATAATGAGGCGGTCTTGCTCTAACTAGCTAAAGATGAAGAGAATCTGTTGTATTGCTTAGTTAAAAGATTTAGCAACAGTTCAGACTCCTGGCCTGATTGTATCAGGAAGCAATTCTTTCATTTCATAGTCTTCCTCTAGTCAAACTTGTCCACTGACTGACTTTTCTCCTGGAGTGTGATGGGTACCAGCAGCAACCAAAATCTCTTTTCTCATTGTTCTAGCAAGTGGGAAAAGATATCTTGTTCACCAACTAAGGATCAGAAGTCACAAGCTTTGACACAGTTGAACTGATCTGAACCATCAGCCCTGGTATAAGGAAATACGTCGCACTACATGGCTTTTCAGTTCCAATATTGTAAAGGTGCTTAAAAGTAGGATTGGTGAAGAAAACTGTGCATCAGTGGTTCTTTAACTGAAGTAGGCACCCTATTCCCCTGGAAGGCTTGGCCAAGTATAGATTGGTAGGTTTCTCTCATAATTTCCTGTCCAGTGTGTCTTGGGTAAGACATGAAGATCTTCATCTCTAACAAATTTTGAGGAAAGTTAAAAAATTTTGCACTGGTCCTGGACTTCGCAACTACTAATGTGGAGAAATATTTATCCAAAATCTTTCTCCAAACCACAGAGAATATGAGAAACATGTACAGTCCTATTTTGTTCAAAGACAACATAAATATATTAAGTACAAAGCTGTTTAATGATTTCATTTTGCAGACAGGGAGCCTGAAGTTCTGGAGTGGTTGAAGGAGGGCTGATTTATTTGTATATTTTGAATTTTGATGTGTGTTTTCATTCTCATTGCTCGGTACGTTTTAGCCCCTCAGGCTTTCTCAAAGTCTCAAGGCTAAGAAAAAATAGAATTATTTAATCATCTTTAAAAAAAAAGAAAACAAATTTTTACAGAGAATGCATCAAAGGGATCTTGAAGTCCTTTTTGGACTGCATGTTCTTAAAGAGATAAACTGAGGAATGAACTAGAAATTGATCCCAGGGAACCGAAGAAGTACTCCATCCATGTGTCCTCATGCACGTTGCTTCCATTCTCAGGGTGACCTGAATGACAATGAGACTCATACTAATAATAAGATCTGCCATTCACAGTGGGTTAAAAATGGCAAGATCAATTCTGAGGTGCACAGCTGTGGCAGGAGCTGGCGCTCATACCGAGGCCAGCTGCTCTGAATCCCTCAGTCGTGGCATGTATGGCAGATCCATGAGAGAAATGTGACTGAAGCATACCTGTCCCTCACCCTGGACACCTTTTAGGTATTTCTGAATTTTTTCTGTTATCCTGGGATACTTAAACCTGGTTCAAGTTGTCCTAACTTCTTCTGAGTTCACAGGTGTGAAATCCTTTTACACCTCTTTCCTTAGGTGGTGACTTCTAGCTAACTCTCTTTAGTCATCTCCCACTGCCATAGCAAAGCACCATTAACTGGGTGGTTTATAAACTACAGGAATTTATTTCTCACCATCTCATAGGCTAAGAAGCCCAAGATTCATTGAGTTGTTATTCAGTGCACTTTTCAGGGAGGGTCCTCTCCTTGATTGGCAGACAACCCTCTTGCTAAATCTGCATGTGGCCATTATAGTTCATTCTGAGGGAGAGAGAGGCAGAGGGAGCAGGCAGAAGAGGGAAAAGAAGAAAAAAATGGAGAAGGAGGAGGAGGGAGGGAGGGAGGGAGAGAGAGAGAGACAGAGAGACAGAGACAGAGATAGAGACAGAGATAGAGACAGAGTCAGAGACAGAACAAACTCAAACTCTCTCCTGTTTCCTTTTGTTGTAGTCACAAATTCCATCCTGAGGCTGCACCCTGCATCATCCAATCCTACTTACTTTCCAGACCCCACCTCCACTGGGCAACACTGGGAGTTAAGGCTTCAAGATAGGAACAGGAGGATTACAAATATCCTTGGACAGTGTCTATACCACTGATTTGATTTAATTAGGTAACAGTTTCCTCCTTTAAAAGTAGAATAAGGGAGAAAGAAACCCTGATCTGAGAATGCAAATCCTATGAACAAAGAAGTTAAAATTTACCCTCTGAATCTTCCCAGATGAGATGGGTCCACTGATTGATAATTGTGATTGTGGGCTACTTTCAGCACTGGGTAGAAAAGCTTCTACAAGCTCCATATCACACTCAAATCAAGGCCAGAGATAGAAACAGAAGGTGTGCAAGGCTTGGATTCCAGGGAATGAGCCAGAGGAAGTCTCCCCCTCCAGGGTGTCATGTAGCCACTTTTGTCACAGAAAGGAGAAATTGTGACTGATGGACTCCATGTCTCCCAGCCAAGTTTGTCCTGCATGGACCTTCCTCCTGCTGCTTTCTGATTATTCTAGACTCCCATTAAGCACCTTGAGATCAGAAGCTCTCATTGTGAATGGAGAGAAAGCAAGCAGGTGAGTAAACTGTGCATAAAGGATTAGCACAGAAGTGATGCCTCCTACTAGACAGCATTTACCCTAAGGCATTTTGGAGGTACAGTCATGCTTAAATCTCTTGGTAGAATAGTAATAATAACAGAGTCTTGCATGCTATGTAAAAGCAAGTGAACATGAAATCCAATTTAAAGAGCAACAGTGAAGTTAGAATTATAAGGGCCCATACTTTACAAATGATGTTTGAGTTTTGTTATTCCCCCCATGATGCTTTCTGGGGTCATGGATTTGTGAGGACACCCAACTTCACTCAAAGAAAATACTGCTGCAGGTCTGCTCAGTGAAAGAAAGGTGACTGACATCCAGCACATACAGGCAAGCACACACATTGCGGGCAAGTAATCTTGGCAAGTGGAAATTTGAGCATGTCACACAGATGAGTAATAAGGTAGCAAAGGCTCAGTTGTGGTTAAAATGCCATTCAGACTCAATTGCAAGCTACATGATGAGGGGAAACCATGTCCTCCTCTAGGCCTGGCTTTAAGAAGAAGCTCCCAAACTACGTTTCCAGAACACTAAACCATTACTGTGTTCTAGACGCTGTGTTACAAGCTTTTAAAATATATCATTATCATTTCATTTAATCCATACAGAAACCCTGAATGGGTAGGGACATTATTGCTCCCATTTTATAGATAAGCAATGTTAGCAGGCGAGGATAATTTATTCGGTAGAAGTCACATAGCAGAATAGAAAACTAGCATACAAATAGCTCTGTATGGCTCCAGATATTCACACATGTGCAATCATTTAACACATTATGATTCCATGTACAATTTGTCTTGTACACTGCTCAAGGAGTATGACTCTTCCTTACCTTGTGGAATTACAATTTTGCATGGAAGGGTAGTTATTAATCAAGTGAGTAAATTATACTAATAAAATAACAAGCATTGTGAATAATATTAGGAAATATATTTGGAAATTGTCTAGTCTGGGAGACGTGCAAAGGAAGTAATATTTGAGATAAAATATGATGACTGATAGAAGCTATCCAAGTGAAAAGGAGAAAATAAACATGCCATTTGAATGAAATAACATGTGCAAAGGCCCTGGGATTGAAAAGTCCAGGGAGTTAAAGGAAGAGAAATTATAGATTTCCTTTCTGATCAGACAAGACTCTGGAGATGATTTTATGCACAATCAGAGAATTTTAAGTATCAGATTGATGTATGATGATACCATGAACAGGTTTTCATGTAGCTAGCAGCAATATAGGGCAAACAAGAGGGAAACAAAAAATACAGTTTATTTCAGTATAACAAGGAACGGTGATAGTAGTTTGGATGAGGTAAGTGGATATTCAGATTGGAAGGAAAACATTTGGGTGTGAACAACAAGGTTTAGAAAGTAATTCAGTGTGTGTAAGAAAGAGATGCTCTTAAAGCTTACAATTGCTTGCTTTATTGTACAATTGATGGAAAATGATGGAATTCACTAAAAAGCAAGAGTCAGGAAGTCCACTGGTGATTATAACACCCCTATAATCTACACATGTTTCCTGGAACCTCTTAATCCAGTCAAGCTGACAATATGAACTGACAAAGTGACCTTATATTGGAGTTGCCTCAGAGAGAGTCAAGGTAAAGGACCGCATGTCAAGGTCACTCTTGAGTTTTTTGCACAGTTGATGGACATGCTGTTACTCAGTGACATGAGAAACTACAGAAACAACAGGCATTTTGTCCATAAAACCTATGAGACTATAGGCTTCAAATTCAGAGGAGGGAAAAGAGTTGCAGGTAAGGCATTGAGAATTATGTGAAGTCAGGTTTGCAGATCAGATTGCCTAGAAAGACTACATGGTTTCACCTGGCTCTAGGCCCTTTTGATTAGAGACCCAGCACACTGGTATGTGGACTTGACATGATTAAGCTTTGCCTGAACTCTCCATTCACAGTGCTATTATGATCATGAAATAAGTATATAGGTGGTTAAAACAGTAGGGAAAGCTGGACTTTTCTAACTCCTTTAAGAGAAAGAACAAAAAGAGATGCACATATGAGGTCAAATTTTGGCAAGCCATTAACACTTAATTTTGGAGTAGAAGAGCCTAACTGTGCACATAGGAATGGAAAAGAAGTGCAAGAATCCTGGGCTGTCCTAGAAGCCAAAGCTGGAGTTTTAGGAAGGAAGAAGGATCAGTTGAGTCAAGTGCTGCTCAGGTCCAGGAAAGAAACTCAATGTTGTTGCCTGCATTTCACAACTAGGGAGGTCCTGGGAAAGACTACAGACACCGATTCATTTGAAGCTTAGAGACAGTCAGGTCAGAGTGTGGAGAAGAGGAAGCTAGATAAGGAAGCATTCTTCAGCGAATGTTTTCTGTGAGAAAGAGGATAATGATATAGACTGAGGGAAGTCTCTCTCTCACTCTCTCTCTCAATCTTTCTATGCAGAATCTATGTTTTCTATTGTTATAAGAAATTTCTTTGCTGTATAACTTCAAACAGTATCTTCTTAATTTTTCACAGATCCGTAGATCAAAAGTTTGGATGGGCTCTGGTGCGTTCTTCACTCTAAAATTGAACTTAGGCTCTGATCTGGAGCTTTTGGGAATGAAATTTATTCAGATTTCATTCAACCTGTTGGCAGAATTCCATGTGGTTGTAGGACTATGCTTCTTATACTCAAGATTTAGTGAGATAACCATACTGGGCACTTATATAACTTCTAAAAGACAGGTCTGTACATATGCCTCCCAGGCTTTCTAATGGATTACTTGAATTCTTATTGTCCAAGATTGCCACAGAGAGAGAGAGGGAGAGAGATAGAGATAGAGAGAAGGCATTATAATTTTTCTCTCTCACCTATGTTGATTCAAACTCGAGCTCAAATGACACCTATCATACTGTGAATTGCAAATAGTGATAATTTTACTCTTCTTTTACAATTGGTATGCCTTTTATTTCTTTTTATTACATAATTACCATGGCTAGACCTCCCAATACAATGTGAAATAAGAATGGTGAGACGCTTTGCTTTGTGGCAATCCTAGAGGGAAAATGCTCAATTTTTCACCACTAATTATAATGTTTCTCTTCTTTTCCTAGAATGCTGACTATGTTTCTCGGGAAAGAATATTTGCTTTTTTGAACTTTTTTCCATTTAATGAAATGATGATGTAGTTTTTGTTCTTTGCTTTATGAATGTGTTTCCGATTCTCATAGTGTACTCTAAAACCTTTGGGAATGTGGGTCCCAGGAGATGACTGTTGTGAATTTCTCTAACATTATTAATCTAAGCTAATCCAGTTAATTGAGACCAAGCACTACACACAAAAGATTCACTAAGGTTAAAGAACACCATTTGTCTTGTCATGGCTTATGGAAAGCCAGACATCATTGGAGTGATGTTGAAGCCTACAGAAATTGTGCAGAATACACGTGATAAGACCAGCAGAAGTGAGAGAAACCAGAACATATCTCTCTAGCAAAAGAACTAGAAAAAAAAAGATTATTGGTCAGTGTTAAAGGGCCAGGTTAGAAAGGATTCCGAGTTCACTGTGGTCAGTTAGGATGGAGTTACATAGAGGAAGGGTAGTCTGTCTTTAAATAGTTATCAGTAGTATTAAGTAAAATCATGTAGGAAGTACAGAAAAGGTAAATAGCTATATGAGCAAAAATAGAGATCCTAGATGGCTGGGATACAGCAACCAAAGGTAATGGTTCAGGTTTCAAATCCATCAGACCAGGCAAAAATGAGAGACATAAGAATCTTGACTGTACTCATGCTAAGACGGTTTACCTTTCTGAATGTTTCAGTTTAAGAATTCTATGAGAAATATTCTCACTTGTCTCTAGGCTCTAGAAAGTTTATACTTGTAATATCATCAATCATATCTAATTTTCAATGACAAGAATTAAAATATTATATACCTGAATTTTCTTCTCTGTTCACATCCTTGTTTCTCATTGTAGATGCTATTTATTATTTTCTTTGGGTAACGGAGGTATGAGGAAAAATAAACAAAACTTTACTTCTTTTTGTCTGTGATCTCTTTATTTTTCATGTAGACTTTTTTGTTTCAAAGATGATTTTTTGTGATTGCAATTAGGGATTTGAAGTTTAAAATAACAGTCATCCTATTTCTCATTGCTTTCAGGAAATCACAACAACAAAATATAAGAACATTCTATCCCTAAACTCACACGTTAAAGTCTACATTTGGATCTTCCTATGCTTACTTGTGTAATAAAGTTACTTGATCAGGATTTCTAAGAATGTCATACATGAAACAACATCTCAAACTGAATTCCCATGGTGATCTGTTTAAACTCCCTGAGGAACTGAACTACCAAATATAAAGAATGAGAATTAGAAATATAGGTTAGTTGCTCTTTCAGTTATTTAAATGAAGGATACACTGCACCTAAACATAAAATGTCTCAGAGAATTTTTAACTAATTTTTACTAATAAGAGAACACATAGACATTTGAACAACTAAATCTTAATTTGGCAAGGAGTTGTTGTTAAAAAGTAGGTAAAGAAAAATGAAATATGAATTCACCATAAGAAGTAATATGTTTGAATGACATTTGTGGAATTTCCTAATTTGTGAAATAATTTCCACTTCAGTTTAAGAAGATGAAAGCTAAGAAGGATGAAGAAACAATGTTATGTTTCCAGGTAATTCTCACAAATAATTGCACTATTCCCCACCAGGAATTAAAAGTAGGGCAGAACCAGAAGAATATAATTAAGCCATGTGGAAATTTTGAATTATGATTTCAAAATTGTAATGCTTTAAGGCATAGGAGAGTTAGAAACCCTGTAAACAAGCTATCACTGGATGAGAGAAATGTAAATCTCATTGACGGGACAGAGTTGCTCATTTTTTCAGTAAGTCTTCCCTACTTCTCCCATCACACTGACAATGATCCAAATAGCTCCAAAATGGTCTCTAGATAATGTGACAGGCTGTGGTACATTCTGGGCAGGCATCATCAAGTTGCAAAGATAAAGGCTATAAATTCCCTAAAGTTAGCATTGTGGGAGACACTATGGTGCAGTGCTCAGGGGTGCAAAGTCTGTTAGTGTCTTGGGTGAGTTTGCAACCTGACTCTTTTTCCTTACTGTGTAGCACTGGGGAATTCTCTCAAGGACTGTGGCCCCCACTTTTTCATATAGAACATATCTAATAATAATATCTAGCTCATAAGATTAAGTATAATACTTATAATAATATAGAGTATACAGTTGCTCTTAGAATATTAGCTATCATGATGGTCACTGGGGTGATGGGAATACAAGTACAGTGTTGTACAGTGGGAGATTCCTTGGCTTGGTTCATTATCAACTACACTGCTCCTGGTTTGGTTTTGTTGTTCACTGATTCTTCTCTAGGGAATGGTGATACTCATGATGGCGTTTTGTTTCCAGGCATTGTTTCTTATGTGAGTTAGAGTCATAGACAGTAGCTAGTTGGATGAGTCCCGATCCAAAAGAGAAGAGGCTTGGATTAGGAAGAGTTTTAGTACTGTCAAGACCTTAACCTAAGGGACTGAGGTTCTAGAAAGAGTCCCTATCCCATCTGGAGAAACAGGCAGGAAATCAAGACAGTAGCTTCTACAGGCTGGTTGAATGTACAAACAGAAAGAGCTGTCACAGTGGGATATGTTGTGCATTAGTTAGTATTCCTGTCAGGGGGACAAAATGCCCAACACCTAAAATTTAAGGATGAAGAATGTAATTTGACTTGTGGTTTCAAGGGCTCAGTCCATAACTGTCTGGCTCCAAAAAAGAAATATCATGACAAATGAGCTGATTGTATCCACTTAATAGTGGCTGGAGTGCAGAGTACCGGAAGAGCTATGGCAGAAATATGTGCTCTAAAGTTACACCCACGGTGGCCCACTCCCAACTGGGCCACACTTCCTACCAGCACATTCATGTATGAACATCAGTGAATTAATCACCCTCAAAGGTACAACCAGTTTTCCAAGAGGCTTTTAATTCACCCAAGTTGGTAATTAGATTAATTGGCACAAGATGCAAATCTCTGGATATTAGTAGAATTCCATTAATCCTCGGGTGAGCTAGATATTAGGAAGTAGCTCCGAGGGCATTCAAAGGCCTGTCCTGCTATATCTGTAGAATCCTCCCCGAAAGGCCTTTGTTTTATATCATATCAGCAAGCCTGCTACAGTTGGCAAGACAATGAATGAACTCCTCACAGGAAGGCAGACAGGAAGGCATATAGTCAGGCCTAGCATCCCATTATGTCAAGTTTTCCCAGAAATGATACCAAAATCTATCATTTTGCCAGTTTTAAGAAGTGACAGCTAACCTATTAGCAGGAAGACATGCATGGGATTGTGAACATCAAAGAAAGAGTGGTCAGGGATCTGCAGGGTGTAGACAAATGGTTGAGTAATAAGTATATGAGAAATAGTAAGTAGTGTTTCCACCAGCAACTGGGAGATAAGTAAACATCTACATTATGTTTACCTTATTATGTTCCCATATTTTGAAAAATCAGTCCTTGAGAGGAGTTTGTAAAGTGTAGAAAACACATCTTGATTCTTTTTCATCCCCTGTCTCTTCCTTTCCTCCATTTTCTTTCAATCTCTTAATCCCCTTTCATATTTGAAAAAAAAACTGCATTATCTTTATCCATTCATCTATTGGAAGACATATTGACTGCCCTGAGGATTTATCTATTTTGAATTGTGTTGCCATAAACATAATATGCATTCATCACTGTAATAAAGTGTCTTTAATTGTTTTGGGAAGATATCTAGAAGGGGAATAGTTGAGTCAAGTGGAATTTCTAATTTTGGTTTTGTTAGAAATCTCTGTAGTGGTTGCCTCTTTTACATTCTTGCCAACAATACAGAAGGATTCTTTTTTTGTCCCTGAACCCTCTCCTGCATTTGTTATTTGATTTCTTTGATGATAACCATTCTTTTTGGAGTAAGACGGACTATCACTGTTGTTTTAGTTTGTATTTCCCTAGTGCTTAGTGATATTGAAAATTTTTTCATGTATTTACTGACTCTTTGTACCTTTTTGAGAAATGTCTATTTGTTTCAGTTGCCCATTTTTTGAGTATTTTACTTTGTGAGATCTAATTTTTGAGTTCTTTATGCATTTTAGATATTAATACTCTGCCTGAAGAGCAGCTGGCAAATGCTTTTCCCATTCTGTAATTTGCTCTTCTTTCAGTTACTTGTTTTGTTTGCTATGCAGAAGCTTTTTAATTTAATATGGTCCCATTTGTTCATTCTTGGTACTAGTTCTTGCACGATTGTGACTTCATTCAGAAGGTTCTTGCCTATGCCTATGTCTTAAAGAATTTTACTTATTTTATCTTCCTACACATTAAATGTTTCTATTCTAACATTTAAATCTTTGACCCATTTTGATTTTAGATTAGTACGTGGTTAGCCATAAGGTCTAGATTCAATTTTGTATGTGTAGACACCCAATTTTTTCAGCCCTATTATTAAAGAAACTGTCTTTCCTCTAGTATATGTTTTTGACCCTTTTGTCAAAGACCAAATAGTTGCATATTCTTGGGATTATTTCTGCTTCCATTAATCTGTCCCATTGTTTTACATATCTCTATTTGTGCCAGCACCATGCAGTGTTTTTTTTTAAATCACTATAGCTTGTAATGTAACTTCAAACTTAAGATTGTGATATTTTCTGCTTTGCTCGTTTCTCTGGATTATTATTAGTATTTCAGGGCTTTCTTTGTTATGTATGAATTTCAGGATTGTTTTCTCAATTTCTGTGAAGAATATTGTTGCTATTTCAAATGGGATTGTACTAAATCTGTATATCAGTTTTGGAAATATCGCCATTTTGACAATATTGGTTCTTTCTATCCAGTAACATTTTCTGATGTTCTCTTTGATCTCCTTTCTTAAAGCATACTGTAGTTTTGTTGCAGAGGTCTTTACCTCCTTGAATTTAAGTTTTCTTGATACTGTTGTGAACAGTATTGTCTTTCTAATTTTTTCTCAGTAAGTTCATCATTGGTGTACAGAAACACCACTGTTTTTTGTTTGTTGATTTTGTATCCCACTATATCCCTGACTTTGATTTTTATCAGGTAGAGATAAGGTATACTTACTGTCTTCAGTGTTTTTATCATGAATGGATGCTGTATTTGTTAAAGGCTTTCTGGATCTATTGAGATGATGATGTGCCTTTTGCCCTTGCTTATGGTTACATGATGTACTACAGTTATTAATTTGACTGTGCTGAACCATCCTTTCATTTCTAGGATGAAGTCTGCTTCTTCATAATGCATGGTGTTTTTAATGATTTGTTTCATTCTGATTGCCAGTAACTTGTTGAGGATCTTTGAAATTATTTTCTTTAAAGAGTTTGGTCTGCCAAACTCTTTTCTTTTCTCTCTCTTTCTTTCTTTCTTTCTTTCTTTCTTTCTTTCTTTCTTTCTTTCTTTCTTTCTTTAATTTATTTATTTAGTTAGTTATTTAGTTTGGGTCCTTACCTGGTTTTGGGATGAGGGTAATGCTAACTTCTCAAAATTCCTTTCTGGATACTCTTTTCCTTTTAAGTTGATTAAAGAGTTTGAAGAATATTGTTGTTAGATCTTCCCTTATTTTTTTGTAGAACTCAGCAGTGAAGGCATGAAAATGTGGGCTTATCTTATTTGGTGACTTTTTTTTTTGGTTTGTTTGTTTGTTTTGTTTTGTTTTTGTTTTCTGCTTCTACTCCATTACCTGTTATTTTATTATTCAATGTTTTTGTATCTTCTTGATTCTTTTTTGTAACTTTTGTATATCTGAGAGTTTATCTATTTCTTCTAAATTCCTCTATTTATTATCAGATAGGTTTAACAATCAGTTACTAGCAATATTCTGGATTTTGACAGGGTCTGTTGTGATTTCATCTTTTTCATTTCTAAGTGAATTGACTTGGGTCCTTTTGTTTCCTTGTTTTGGTAATGTCAGCTAAGTGTTTGTCTACTTTATTTTTTTTTAAGAACTAGCTTTTCAATTAATGATTTATTTTTGTCTTCATTTCACTGATTTTCTTTCTTTGATCTTTATAATTTCCTCCCTTGTACTAGTTTGGAATTTGGCTTGTTCTTGCTTTTATAGGATTTTGAGATGCATTATGAAGTTATTTATCAGGGCTGCTTCTGAGGTGGGCATTTACAGCTATAAACTTCCCTCCCAGGACTAGAAGTAAGAAATATTAAAAATTATTTATTAAAGGAATGTTTATTTTGAAGTCTCTTCAGTGTTCAAAAGAGATAGGCATCAGTATTTTTAGATGTGGATATTTATTCACGCAGGTATTCTAGTTATTCATGCATTATTTAGTTATCTATTACTGAAACAAATTACCTGAAATTTAGTGGTTTAAAAATATTGTGCAATTTTAACTGCTTTAGAAAACTTACTACTAAGTTTTTGTTAGTTCATCAAACAGAATAGTTTGTACTGTTATTGTTTGATTGTCCAATTTTATGGTTTGATTTTGTAACTTGAATAACTACTTCTAAGATAATAATATGTAATTTTTCAACTAGTGATTTCTTTCTGTTTTTTTTTTGAAATTTTGTATTATTTCTACTCTTTTTTCTCTTTTGCTTTTTTTTCTCTAAATTAAAAAGCATTTTGCTATGATCTCTCATTGCCTTCTTCACTGACTGGGCTCAGCTTATTGCTTTTTGCTTGGGCTTTCTGTGTAGCTGGGCTGCAGCCATCTGAAGTGTCCTTGGATCCAGAAGTCCACCTGGTGTCATTATAAACACATGTGATGTCTGAATGAGGGGGCCTGACCGGGGGCCTAGTTGGGTTTCTCCTTCTGCCCTTGTCAGTCTGTCTCTCTTCCCAACTCTACTGTTGAGCCTGGGCTCCCTCCCACCAGGGCAGCGGGGCTGTAGTAAGACATTTTATAATGGTTGGCACCCCCTAGTCCAGGAGACTTGAACTACAAGGCTTCCTATATCTTGCTCTAGAAATTCTAAGTGTATTATTACATCTCTGGGTAAATCAGTTCATGAAATCCAGTATAAAAAAGAGTAAATTAATTAGGCTGCATCTATCATTGGAAAGAACATGAAGAGGTATATGGTAATTTTTTAAAAATTCACATATAGCAAGGCATGCTATGGTGGTGCACACCTGTAATCTCTGCACTTGGGAGGTGGAGGCTGGAAGATTGCCATGAGTTCAAGGCCAGCCTAAATACTTAGCAAGACCTTGTCTCAAAAAAAAAAGTACACATATAGCAGCCTACTTTGTATGATGACTAGATCTTGATGGTAATTCAGCAACCTTCATTATATCACATTTCAGGTAAATGAGCTCTGAAGCATGTGTTATTTTGCTGACCAAGTAACTGAGTCCCAGTTAGTTCATGCAATGCAATTTACAACATTATCCAGGAATTTTCCAGTTCGGAAGGCTGTTAAGTGTTGATGTGTTCAAAAACAAGAAACTTATAGGAAAGCAGAGTAAAATCAACTGATCTGAAACAACTCAACACAAAACACTGTCAAAAATTCTGCAGGGAGCTCTCTAGAGCAGGTTTTATATGCAGGGATTTGTAAGGTGCTAATACCTAAGGGCCATGGCAGGACAGAAAGCCACATTCTGCTCTTTCTATACAATCACCAAGTGGCTGAGATGAAGAACAGATGGGCAAGTCCCAGAGAGTAGCTCATGTCACGCATCTGGGAGATTAACATATCGGGAATGGAAAGTCTTGTGCTTGTAGTAGAGAAAGCTCTGTGTAAATCTTAGGCTTTTTTCTCTGCACTGAGAACCATGGGGGAAAAAAAACCAGTAGTCCATCAATCTGAATATTCATGAGGAAATTCTACAACAAGCACCATCCTGTGATCAAAAGAGAAGACAGGATGGATAAAACCCCAGGATTCTGTGATATATATATATATATATATATATATATATATATATATATATATATATATCTCACACAAAAATATATATACTAGAGATCATAAATGAGACAGTTTTGAAGGAAACCAAGGAGAAGTGATTGGAAATTATACCCTAGGAAATGGGGAGAAAAATGTTATTGGCTTTTTTTCAATGGTGATAATGAGAAATTAGACCAGAAATCATTGTAAAAAGCCATCCCTACAAAACTGTTTTATATAAAAAATAATGAGAACAGAACTAATTTAGTTAGCTAATTATCACATGCATTCACATCAGCCCAAAAGCAACCAGAAACCATTAGCAATACACCCTGCTGGTCTCCTCAAGCAGGAACTAATGGGAACAAACCTGGAACTGGCTTTTGCAGAAATGAATCCACCATCTTCAAAAGGTGATAATCACCATGGGCCTCCCCTTGTGTTATGCACTACGTGGCAACTTTCCCCTGGAGCTTTGGGGAGCAGGGAAAGTCATCATCTTCACCTCTTTCTGATTCCCCCCAGAGTGTTGGAGGTACAAGGTGAATCACTTTACACAGATTAATTCATCTTATTAGTGACAGAGCAAACTCTCAAAATTCTCACCGTCTTTTGTGCCGTAGGCTTTATAGCTTACACACAGCTCTAGCTGTTCCCATTAAGATGTGAGGTTGGGAGCTTCTTTTCCCACTACGTGCATATGTGTACATAGTTCATGTAGTTAGGATCTTTGCCCACCTGTCAAACCTTAATTTTCATTCATGCACTCATTTAAGATAATCATTATTATCTTATTTAGACCATTAGGCAATTAGGAATGAGGCAAATAATCTTGGTATTTAATGAACTCCTAACATAATCACAATATATGCATAAGAGAAAAAATTACAGTGCAGTGTGATGCACTGTCATGGATATTGTAAAAAAAAAAAAATTACCTTGGCAGAAGACAGATTAAACAAGGCATCAGAAATGTTTAATATGAAAACCACAGGATGCGAAAGTACAAACAAGCAGCAGATGACAAACAGCATTGACAAAACATAAAAATTTATAATTAGAAATATTCTGCATGCCTCGTCCTAGATTCATATGGGGCTGTTGGAGACAAATTCAAGTTCATATATTGTACTGCTAGGCTGGTTCATGAAGCAGCACCTTTATTAGCACTTTCACCAGCGTTGGGGGCACTTTGGAAATGCAGACTCAGTGGATTCACCCCCGACCTCTCAGGCTGAGGCTGCATTGTTGCCAGATCCTAAGTGATTTGCAAGCATGTTAGAATTTGAGATGCACCAGCCCACAATGTACAGTAACTTACAATTTAGTTGGAAAATGAGGAAAATTAAAACAAATATACAAATATAGTTTTGACCACAGATAGATACAAACCTGCCAGGATACACCAGGATATATAATTGCATCTGAAGAGCTTCAGAATTCTGTCACTCCTGTGATGCTCACAACAGAGATTGTGCTTAACAGCTCACATGGGCAGAATTGTCATGGTTTTAGATGAGTTTCACCACATAGCTTCCTCATTGGTTAAAGTATTCAGTAGAACATTATTTTGACGGGACATTTTCACGTCTGGTGTTTTCTAATAATTCATATCTCATTGCCATGTAAAATAGAATTTGATTCACTGGTTGATGGGCATTTGGGTTGTTTCCAAGATCTAATTATTACACATTGTGCTTCTATAAAGATGGGTGTACAGGTATCACAGTGGTATGATGTTTTTAAATCTTTTGGGAAAATACCCAGAACAGGGATAGCTGGGTCAAATAGTACCTCTAATCCTAGTTTTTGTTTTCTTTTGCTTTTTGAAGAATCTCCATACTGGTTTCCACAGTGGTTGCACCAGTCTATATTCCTACCAACAATGGAGAAAGGTTCCTTTTTCCCCACAGTCCCTCCAGCATTTGTTATTGGATGATTTATTGATAATAGATATTCTTTCTGGAGTGAGATGGAATCTCAGCATTGTTTTAATTTGTATTTCTTGAATGAGCAAGGATGTTGAAAATTGTTTTCACATATTTATTTGTCATTTATATTTCTTCATCTGAGAAGTGTGTATTTTTCTCAGATGCCCATTAGTGGATTGGGTCTTTGAATTTTGGGGACCTAATTTTCTTTTCAATTCTTTATACTTTTTAGTGTTTTAGATACAAGTCCTTTGAGGGACAGCTGGCTGTACATTTTTCCCACTCTGTGGGATGTCTTTTCACTCTATTAATGATATCTTTTATTGTGCAAAAGCTTTTTAATAAGGTGAGATCCCATTTGTTGAATTTTTGTAGTATTCCCTGTGTGGTTTGGGTTTTGTTCATGAAGTCTCTGCCTACACCTATGTCTTCAAGATTTCTACATATTTTATCTTCTAGTAGATTTAGTGTTTGTATTTTAATATTTAGATCTTTGATCCATTTGGACTTAATTTTAGTGCATGATGATAGACATGTGTTTAGTTAGATATGGTCTTATTATAGAATGGAATACTACTCAGCCATAAAGAAGGATAAACATGAGGCATTTATAGGTAAATCGATGCAATTTGAGACCATACTCATAAATGAAATAAATCAGACTCACATGTGTAAAGATCATATTTTCACCCTAGTGTTAGAAGTTGAAAGAATAAGTAAGATGCAAAATGTACAATAGATAATGTAAAATAGGAAGAAACTGTTCAAAAGGAAAGATACTGGGATGAGGGAAAGGCAAAAATGGAAAGGAAAAGAAAAAAAATATATATGCAAGATAGTTAAAATAGTTATGCTACTAGTTTCTCTTAGTTCATTGAAAAGACAGGTTTGTGCTAATTTTGTTTGGACAATTTTTCATGCCTATATTTTTTATTCCAAGTAACTACTTTGAAGATAACAATGTGCAATGTAATAACCATTGCTACTCTTCTATTATCTTGCTTTGATGTTTTATTTTATTTTATTATTTCTCTTTAAAATAAAATTTAAGAATATTTCTTTCACACAAAATATTAATTTTACTCTTAGTAGATAGCAATTAAAAATCAATAAACTCAATATTTTATTGCTTCCTCTTTACTCACATATCTTCCTTAAAAAGTATTAGCTCCCTCCATAAATAATTTCAATTTTCTCACTTTCAGTTATTGAAAATTGAAGATTCCAAAAATAAAAAAAATGTTAAAATAAAATAAAATAAAATAAAATAGTCTTTGAAGGATCTGCCTCAGAGTAAAGATATAACAGTAGAACCCAGGAAGTAGATCAATTCTAAGATTTTGAGCTTTTAGATAGATTTTGAAGGAATATGCTTTGGGATTTGGAGAACATAAGCTATAATCTTCAAAATCTTGAGCTTCAAAGAATCAGAACCATAAACTTCAACTATCTATGGTGGATTGAGAAGAAGGAATAAAATGATGAATTGGCTCATGTGCATGTAGAGACCAAGAAATACCATGATCTGCTACGGATAGTCCGGAGGCTCAGGAAAGCTTGCTGAAACTCAAAGACCCAGAACATACAAAGCTTATAGCATTTGCCTCCGTCCAAGTTCACAAACCTGAGAATAGAGAACTCTGATGATCAAATGCAGGAGAAGGTGGATACACTGATTTATCAGAGAACAAATCTGCTCTTTCTCTGCCTTTCTCATGTGAGTATCTAGATTACTTGGTGCCCTCCCTCCCACATTGGTGAAGTTGAATCACCTTGACTGAGTCCACCAATTCAAATGCTCATACCTTCAAGAAACACCCTCAGACTCACTCAAAAACAGGCAATTGGGATGAATAGATGTTTCTCAGAAAGAGAAGTACAAATAACCAGTGGGTACATGGAAATGGAAACAGAATCTTTGACCACTTAGACAAAAAAAAAAAAAATCCAAACAATGCTGTGATTTCATCTTACTCCAGAATGAAAGACCATCATCAGGCACTCAAGAAAGAGTAAATTCTGATGAGGGTGGCAAGGTGTAGGGGGTACTCTCCGTTGTTGGCTTGAATATAAGCTAGTAGTAAAACCACAGTGGAAATCATGATGGGAACCCTCAGAAAATTAAAGACAAAAATTCCATTTGACCGAGCTGCTCCTCTTATCTACTCCTCAAAAGAGTTAAGACAGCCCATCCTTATAGCAACTCATCTCACAATTGCTAAATCTTGAGTGCCCTTTATGCCTATTAACAGATGAACTGACAAATTGTGGTCTATAAACACACAATACAGTACTACTCAGCCATAAAACCCTACAAATATGAGTTTATTTGTAAGATAATTATTGAACCTTAGGACCATAATGCTAAGTGAAATAAATCAGATACTGATGATTAAATATTCCAGTGTTCCTCTTATATGGCTATCCCAAAGTACATATAATTTAAAAATGCAAAAGAAAAGATACACAATAGGAAGCAGCAAGGTAGACTTCTTGGAGATGGGAAGGGAATCTGGAAATGGGCTGAGATGTGAGGCAAGGGTACAGAAAAGGAGAAGTAAAAGAATCAAGATGGGACAGATATACATACAAATTCCCCAAATTAATGTATTTAAAATAAATCAAAAACATATACTGTTTCTGAGTGAGGCTGAGGGTGTTTCTAGAAGACATGAGCATGTTCTTTACTGTCATAATCAGAAAAAAATGAAATAATATTTTGTTAGCTGGCCTGTTTTAGCTTCTTTGACACATGAAATAAATTCCAAAGGGGTGGAGCTTGTGCTGTTTTTTAGCAACAGTCTGCATACACTGGTGATAGGCCGTTCATTCCTCCTCCACCTTCAGCAAAGTCTGGCCTCTGACAACTACTCCTACACAGTGAGTAAGACGTGACCCAGCTCATTAAGACAAGGAAAATCTATTCAACGTTTATAACCCTATCACATTAAGTTCTGATAACCCTATTACATTAAACCTTTATGTCTATCAAAATGGGAACAGAAGACATACTAAGTTCTACTTTAGAAGGGAAAATAAGATGCTCTTTTCCACTGGTTGTATGATGTGAGCATCACTGATGTGGACACATATGTCTGGAAACCAGAACCAGGGCCAGCCTTGCCTGCAGATCTGTGCGGTCAGTGCTCTGCCGAGCAGAAATCTCATAACGCGACTGTACATGGGTGACTCTTTCTGTGTATCCTGCATTCTGGGCAGGTCAGTGGTAACTATTTCCATTTTTATCCCTTTTTTTTGTTGTTGTTGTTTTTTTTTTTGGTACCGGGGATCAAACTCATGACCTTATGCTTGCCAGGCAGGTGCTTAAGCCACTGAGCTAAATCCCCGGCCCCATTTTTATCCCTTTTAAGAGATTGCAGTGAAATAAAAAAAGCTGAGTCATGCTGTTAGGAAGGTAATTTTGCATCTTCTTCACTTTAAAATTCCTTCATTCTGCAGGGTGATTAAAAAAAAACATTTATCAGTTCAAATTTTAGGGAATACACCCTAAAATTCATCAGTGCAAACATACATCTTCATGCAGAAATAGGAATCCACGGAACCACAGAAGACATTTACTTAATATTCAGATCATCATAAAGTTGAGACCAGATCATGATTCACTCAGCATCTTTAGAAAACTTTTTCTCTCTCAAAATTCTGTCTGTCTTCCAGAAAGACAGAGAAAGATTAAGTGTTAGCATCCTGGTGTGTCACTAAATGAAGGGCTGAACTATGGTGCTTTGAAAGCATGAGAAGATCAAGGCTGATTTGGGTTTGGTGGCTAAGTTGATTCCTCTTCCTTTCTATGTAATCTTGCACCAGTGACCTAATTTTTTCTGAACACAATTTTTGGTTCTGAAAATTTTTCATTAAATATTAGATTCTTCTACTCTTATTATATAATTACACATAAACTTTTATGTTCTTCTAAACCAGTCTGATACACAAAAGAATAACACTGTCCTATAGATGTAGATGTATACATAGAAAGAAAAATAGACTTACACATATATATATCTTCTTTCTTAGAGAACTTAGGTTGCCACATAATAAGGAGCTCAGTTGTTCCATGTTGCACCCTAGAAATCAATCATTCATTCAAGCACCATTTTTTGAATGCTGGATTTGTTACTTAAATTTATTTTCTACAAAGGCCATAATTGACTTGTGTATATTTTAGTCAGGGTTTACAAACAGTAAACAAATACTCAATAGGTACTGAATTATTGGCATATTTTAGAAGGTGGCAATTGCTATAGAAAAACAGAAGTCTAGGTGGTAAGAAAATAGGATTGAAACTTGTAAAGTCTTGCAATTAAAACAGGCAATCAGGCAGCCTTCAGTGAGAGAATGTGATGGCGTTTGCTTTGTGAATATTTGAAGAAAGAACATTGTAGACAGAAGGCAGTCCTTGGTAAATGTCCTCAGGCAGAGCAAAATTGAGGAGGCAAGAGTGCTGGAGCTGACTTAAAGTGGTGCAGTGGTCCAAAAGAGAGAGGCACAGAGGCAGACCCACAACCTGATTTCCCACAACAAGGGACCACGCAGGCCTGGGATATTCTGCTTTCAGGTGGGGAAGTAGAGTCCTGTGCTGAGAACAGTCATCCTACTTTATCCGTGCAGGATTCTGCAGAACAAAAGACACAGCTGGACTGTGACAGAACCTTTTGATCCCTGTCCAGCAATGGAACTGTGAAACCACACCTCAGGAAGAGGAGGGGGAGACTCCTGGCCTCTGACCCCTACTCAGAACTCTTCCACACTAAGGCAAATGTCAGTGTAGACTAGGGTTTGGGAAGCAGTTATCTGAAGGAGAGATGGTCCAAGCCAAGGAGGAGACAAAGAAGTGATGACTTGTGTAGGGTGTCAACACGACAAGGTAGTTCAAGAGAACAGCAGTGTACTTGTCAGCTGTAGTTCAGGGAAACCTGCTTTATTCACCTAAGCCTCTTCCCCTTTTCTAATAGTTTAGGGCAAGCAATCGCCAAAATGCTCGCCAACCCACAGAGATTTTGCCCAGGCATGGATCGTGTCACAGGACTTTGACCTGGTAATTGAAGGGCGTCAGTTCTGAGCTAAGCATGACAGCTGCTGTATGCTGCTTCTTTGACTTTCCAAACTCACATGTTGATGTTCTAACCTCAGTATCTATAACTGTATTCAGAAATCAGATCTTTAAATAAGTCATTACATTTAGATATCAGCCCTGGGTTTAGTTCAATTTCCCACAGCCAACTTTATTTTCCACTTGTGAATCTGTCACTTTTATTTTTCTGTCAAGGAATCCTTCTATCCTTTTGCTTCAAGCTTGGGGAACAACCAGGGCAGCCCTATAAAAGCAATTAAATTCTTCTGTAATTGTCAGAGATATTCAAGGTGGCTTCCATCAGGGCACTCCGGATGTAACAGTGCTGATGAGCTGTCTTTTCCTTTTAAATAATAGAAAGGATGGGCAATATTTTAAACAGTCATGGGACATGAAGTAATATAAAAATAATAGCAGTGTTAAATAAAAAGAAGAAAACCACAATTTTAGTCCCACAGCAAGTTGATTATTCATTTTCCGTGTCTTCTATGCATAGTTTAAGTTTGTAATCCTGGGATAGATGGAATTTTATGCTGCGCCTTTTTCACATTGTAATACATACGCTTTTCTTTGTTGATGTCTATTTTAATTCTTACTTTTAATGTCTTCTTAATTATCACAGTCTTTTTCCACTGTACCTGTTGTAGAATACCACAAACTGAGCATTTTTTTTTTTACAAAAGAACCCAGAAATTTACTTTGTAAAGATTTGAAGGCTGCAAAGTTCAAGGCTGGGAGCCCAAGTGTGATAGGAAGTTTCTGATCTTGTTTTGCCATGGCAGAAAGCAGAAGATAGGAGAGGAGGGTAGGGAGAGAAAGTGGTAGAGATGGAGGGAGGGAGAGAGAGAAAACAGAAAAAGCAACTTTTGCCATTCATGAGACAGAGTCCTCAGGGATTAATCACATCTGGAGGTCTTACCTCTTAGCATGGTTACATTAGGAATTAAGTTTCTAATACATGAACATTAGAAGACATAGTCAAGCGATGGCAATAATCTTACATCTAAATGGATGTTCCCTGTCTTAAATATCTTGTACATTCATGCTGTTTTAAACTTCACCGTTCTTTGGAATAATAAGTGAATATCTTTCTAAAAATACTTCTTTTTTATCTTTTTGGGACAATTTTCTTAAGAAATTTCTAAGGAGGAAATCAATTCAAAAAATCTGAGCATTTTTATAATTTTAAAAGCACATCAAATTTTCTGAAGACTTCGCTGTGGTACTTCCTAAAGCAATGTACACATGTATTGGCTTTATTTCAACCTCATGGAAAATTAACATTGCCTTTATTTTTCATTTCCACTTCTTAATAAGAGGACCAGCAGTAAGTGGACCTTATTTTTGTTTTGATCATAATTCCTTGATCAAATTGCTCTATTGTAAACTTACTCAAACCTGAATTTATATTTATACTAACAGATAAATGTTAGTATAAATATAAATAAATATACAAATAAATAAATATATAAATAAAAATAAATATATAAATAAATAAAATAAATATATATAAATAAATATATAAATATCTGTTAGTATATTTTATAATTTTATAGTATAGATTATAAATATATTTATGCTAAAAGATATATTTATACTAACAGATATACTAACAGATAAATTTCTCCTTGACAGGGAGAAATGAGTATTTAGTACTTACTCTCTTCAGATAATTTACTAGAACTTGAACTGGCTATGTTTTAACCTTCATGACAACCTGTGGTTACTTCACAGATAAGTCACTTGAGCATCTTCTTGGATATGGAACTTCTCCAGAGTCACAAGTCTTTTAAGTAATAGAGGTAAAATACAGCTCAGAGCTGTATCCAGGGCTGAACTGACTGATACTGTCAGAGAATGGATTTGTAGATCTCATGCACTACTGTTTAAATTCGCACCAGGCCAGCAGCTGGGAGTGACCCATGCAAAGTTAAAGCAGAATATCTGGACCTAGAACTCACACATTCAGATGCCAGACATCTGGGCTATGGTGTGGGAGTCTGCATATTCATCGAACAGCCTAGGTAATTCTCATTGTCATGGAAGAGTTTCATTTTAATTTGGAATTAATTTCCCACTCTGAGCTTCAGAATCACCGGGATAAATTGGAAAGACCCAGCAATCTCAGAACCATACTCCAGACGTGTGCAAAAGAACCACACAATGTGGCCTTCAAGAACTGGCTTTAACAGGGTCTCCAGGGTATCATTACAGAGCAGCCACAAAGCCCATCTCGGTAGCAGTGAGATCTCACTGCAGCTATGCCTTTGGATCTATGCCGGTCAATCTTGTATTATGTGACAGACTTTTATAAGGATTGTCAGTTACATAAAAGAATTCTCTGTACTGTGATGTCAGAGGATCTGGTACCCAATAACCAAGTCTGCCTGCCTTTTAAGATCCTATGTGATGATCACTATGTGAATTTTGAAGACATGTAAAAACCTTTGGTTTATAAGTTAACATATTCCTTAGGTAGATTCATGTATCTTACTTCATATATGTTACTATTTTATTTCTTTCTGCTGCCAAAAAGTGACATCTTTTCTCATGACTAGGCATGGTTCTGAAATACTTCTTCTTTGTAAACCTCCCAGTAATTGTTATATTCACACTTCAGATGAAGGGCCTGTGATAAGGTTTTAATTTGGATTAATAGGATAATTACCAGGTGACAAATAAATGCCAAATAGTGTGAAGAATTGCTTTGTGAGGGAGTTCTTGGTTTGACAAAGGGTGGCTTTTGGGTGTGTAGCCTGAATTTTGAACCTTAGAAATATTTCCTAGGCTTCTGATGAAATTTATATTTAAACATACAAAAAAACCTTACATTTCCATGGATATTTTAGTCAGGTTTAAAATCTCCAGTGAAATCTTTTTATAATTCCTCAAGCTTTCTTGAGCCAACTGTATTGCCACCTTGACCTTATTGATACCTCCAAGTGCAGCCTCCTGAAAATGAGGAGACAGAGATGCTAATTTATAGGGCGAGGATCACATCTTACCTCCCAAGATCACACCTGTGTTCGCCAGGGTATTTGACATGTGCTGCTGTGATTATGTTTTTCTCTCCTGTTAAATTGTGAGTTCCATCACCTGCGAAGGCTGTGTATTAATACTTTAGCTGATAATAATGGCAACATATCTGGAACACTTAACAGAGTTGGAGCCATCGTGATGCTATAGGTACTCTTGCTAACATCTATGAGGCATATTTCTGAAACGCAAAAAATGCTACCAAGGAAAGCAATACATTTGCCAGAGTCACTGAATAATAAAGAAGTGGGATTTGGATTTAGAAAGACCTGACTTCAAAACCTGATGTAGATACCATGTGTCTGTATCACAGGAATCACTTTATACAGAGTAGGTAAACAGTATGTAAGAGTCAAAATTACACTGAGTAAAGGACTGACATTTATCGAGGGTCTACTCCTTGCTGACCACTGTGCTCAGCTCAGCACAGACATAGCCAAACTCCTAATGTATACTATCCATCCCCAGAATGTAACTACTATAGTTCCACATGGGGCTTGTCTGTAGGATGGTGGCTTCTTATGAGGACAGTCCTAATTAGGGGAGACTGGCTCTGCCCCCCAGGAGACGAGAAGGTTTGGTTACCCAAATTCTCATTTCTTTCTTTCCTCTCTTCTTAACTTCCCTGCTCCCTACACCTATCCTGTACTTTCCCATCAGCCTCTTTATCTTTTACCTTTACCTTTACCTTCACCACTCCCTACCACATGAATCTCCTCGGTACATGCGAAATATATAACTGGCAGCACCTTGTGCCTTGCAGTAAACATCGCTCTCACCCAGGGTCACTTGCTGGCCTGTGTCTGCCATGCACCTTCTCAGTTCTTCCCCAAATGTAGGAACACTGTACTGTCTGCAGTTACAGACTCCTCTCATCTTTTATTATTTTATAACTTTGGACAATGAATAATAAATGACCTCAGTTGTCTCAACTCTAGGAATGGTTTAATAATCAGCAATACTGATTTACTAGGCTTGGGGAGAGTTAAGTAAGTTAGTGTAAGCATTTGATTTAAAACAATCTTTGGCTCATAATAAGATCTCTAAGAGTGTCCGCTGTTCCCTCGCATTCTCTATGGTCCTCCTCTTAATGCACCTGTAATCCTTTTGCTCAGTAGGTTGTGTCCTTTGTACACCAACATTCTTCTCTGTTCTGCTACTTACTCTTCAGAATCTTCTTTCTTTTACCTTTTGCTTTTCTTCTCCATCTCTGCTGGGTGTTTTTTTGTAAGATTGTTAGGAGCTGCACCCACAGGAGAGAAAAATTAACCTGCTCAACAAAGAAGCAGGATGTGGGTGTCAGCCAACATTAATGTAAGATTCTAGCTAGGTTGTTTCCAACAGGATGTCTTGCTTTGTGGATTTTTTCTTTAAATGCCCTGTGACTCTTCAGTTCAGCACCACTCATTTGGACTCTGAAACAGGGGTCTATGAGTGGCCGTTGATCTTAAATAATAAAATTCCAAATTTATCAATTAGGCTGCTTGGATTCCTATATTGTGTATGAACCCACTTGATATACCTAGTGGTCAGACCAGTGCAAATGTAAAAGGTTCAGTCAATTTCATGGTTTGTTTTTAACAAAATTGATGCATTTAATGATTGAATTAGAAGAATCAACATTATAAAATATTATGGTGTCACAGAAGTGAATTTATTTATTGTGTGTACGTGTATGTGTATTTTACTTTTTTATTATTTTAAAGAGAATAAAACCTAACAAAATAAAACAGAATAAAGTCAATCAAAACAAAATAGTGAAAGTGGTACAGAACCATAAACAGGATAATAGAAAATTAACAACAGTACCATAATATATATCTTGTTATCTTTACAATAGTTGCCCAAACCAGCAGACACAGTAAAATCAAATGAAACCAAACAAAACAGAATTAAACCAATCAAAACAGAGCATTTAATAAAACAAAATAATAAATCAGAACAAAACAGTGAGAACAATATTGGATTTCAAAAACAAGACAGAAGGAGATCCCCCATATTTGCTGTATGACATGTTGTCATACTTCTAATAGATGCTCAGACTACTGGCCTTCAGCCTGCAAAGTCAATCAAACAATACAAGCATTTAGTTGTTTTTGTACCTCAGTTGCTATCAACTCAGCCTCTCCTCTGAGCCAGCCAGTTGCTTAAGGGAGGTGGAATGGGAGTTCTTGATTCTCAGCGTGCATGCAGGTTGGCTCATAGGACTGGTGACTTCTCTCCTCCTGGGCCCTGCATGGTTTGTGGGGTTTATGGAAAGGATGAATTGGGTTCTTGTTGTACTCTTCTAGACCCAGCATGGCTTCTACCAACTCATGGGAAAGGCAAACCGGCTTCACTCTTCCTGGGATCCACAAAACTTTATGTGTGTATTTTGCAAGGCTGATGTTTACCTGCATAGCAAATAGACATCAAGTCTGCTGAGTTCTCTTTGAATCCTGTTGGAAAAGATACCCAATACCTTTGGACTTAGCTGTTACATCTGAACAACTCTGATAGGTCTATTATGTCATAGTATTTGGGGAAGTATCTTGTTGATATTAAAGGACTAATGAAGTCAGAGCACAATGCTATTTTTTGCTCTTGTTTTTCTCTGCATTCTTTAGGAATCTGTAGGAGGTACCACCCTTCCCAAGGAGTCACTGTCTCTTGTTATACATGATAACATATATATGTGAGTCTTCAGTATTACTTTTCTATAGGATTATAGATCTTTTTCCTGGAATAAACTTGTTTGGCCTGAAAGTTGTGTGGCTGCTCAGAGGCATTTGGGATATATTTGAACACACAAAATTATTATAATTTGACACATTAACATCATGTATTCTTCAATAGTTCAAGATTTAGGCTCAGGTTGGTGATAGTTTAGGTAATGCAGTGTCACAAAAGAAGATGAAAAAAACTTCAGAAGTCTGTTTTCTGGCCTGCTTTATTAATTATGAAATGGAGTCATTTGACTATTTGGAGAGAGCTAAATTAGGAAGAGATTGGGGAAAACACTGCACTGTTGAGTAGAGCTTCTTGTATAAGTTTTTGTGAAATTTTTACCTCCAATGGGGAAATACAAAACCTTTTGGATTGATATCCTGAGCGAAATATTTTCCTAAAGGTTTGCTGTTTAATTCAGTCCATGCCATTTCTATGGCTGTCTGTATAGTAATATCAAAAGCTGGCAATAGAATGAAATTGTATGCACTAAATTTATTCATTTAAGATGTCAGTAACTATTCAGCCCACTTGCAGGTGTGGTTCAGGGGTGGCCTTGTCACCCAGGACTGCAGCACATGACCCACATTTCAGCCAGTCAGTTGCAGCACATTCACCTTGATGTGATAAAATTTTGACTCAAAGAGCACATGAAATACTATTAGATTTTTGCCAGATTCTTAGGGAAAATGCTGCTCCATTTCATCTGATTGGAAAGTGGAAGGAGGTCAAAGGCTGCTGTGACTTTCTCTGAGTCTCAGGAGGAGAGCTTGTAAATTGAAAAGGAAGGGGAACTCCTAACATTATTCTTGAAAGCTAGCATCCTTGTTCCAAATCCAGATGAGGATCCAGTCAAAAAAGCAAACTGTGGACCTATCTTCTGAATGCACATAGATTCAAAAATCCTCAACAAGATAATGACAAACAGAATACAAAATATTATAAAAAAGGTCATATGTCATGAGTAGGCTTCATCTCAGTGGTACAAGGATAGTTCAACATATACAAATAGAAACAGAAGCAAGGACAAAAATCATATGATCATCTCAATAGCTTCAGAAAAAGCTTTTGACAAACTCCAACATCCATTCATGATGAAAATTCTGAAGAGGATAGGTGTAGAAGGATCTTATCTCAATCTAATAAAAGCCAGTTATGAGAAAACTTCTCCCAACATCATAGTAACTGGGAAAATCTAAAAGCTTTTGCTCTAAAATCAGGAAAAGAAGTCCTCTATCATCACTTCTGTTCAACATAGTATTCCAAACATTATCCCAAACAATTGAGTAAGAGAAAGAAATAAAGGGGATATGCATAGGAAAGGAAGAAGTCAAATTATCACTGTTTGCTGATGATGTGATTCTCTATTCCAAAGGCCCCCAAAAATTCTTCCAAAAGACTTGAAGAAATAACAACCAAACTCATCAATGTAACAGGATACAAAATCTTAATATAAAAATGTATTATCCATACAACAATAATGAACACACTGAGAAATTAGGAGAACAATACCATTCATAATGGAATGAAATATATAGGAACTAACCTAACCAAGGGAGTGAAAGAACTCTACAATGAAAACTATGATATGCCAAAAAAGGAGATCCGACAGAACACCAGAATATGGAAAGATAGCTTTTGTTCTTGGACAGTAGAATTAATATAGTCAAAATTATCATACTGCAAAAGTTGATATACAGATTTAATGCAATTCCAATTGAATTACAAATAGCATTCCTCACAGAACTAGATGAAAAAATCCTAAAATTTGTATGGAAACAGAAGATACCAGAAGAACAAAGTCAGTCTTGGGTAACGAGAGCAAAGCAGGAGGCATCGTTCTCCTAGATTTGAAGTTATATTACAAAGCTGCAATGATAAAAGCAGCATGGCACTGGCACAAAAATGAACATGCAAATCGATGAAATAGAGTACAGCATACAGAAACAACCCCAGACACATTCAGCATTTTGATATTTGAAAAAGGACAAAAAATATACACTGGAGGAAAGCTGTGTGTAGTGGTGCATGCCTGTAATCTCAGCACTTGGGGAGCTGAGCCAGGAGGATCACTGTGAGTTTGAGGCCAGGATTGGCTACTTAATGAATCCAAAGCCAGTCTGAACTACGTAATAGCACCCTGTCTGAAAAAAAAAAACCTAGAGAAAAAGATGACCTATTAATAAATGGTGGGAAAATTGGTTGTTCGTATGCAAAAGATTAAAACTAAACCTATTATCTCACCACATACTAAACTAAAATAATAATTAAAGATGTGAATGTGAAAAGAGAAACACCTTATCTGCTAGAAGATAAACTTGGTAAAACACTTGGCATAGGCAATGACTTTCTGTATAGAACCCCAGTGGCATAAGAAATAGTACCAAAAATCAACAAATAGGATCATATCAGATTAAAAACCTCTGTGCAGCAAATGAAACAATCAACAGAGTGAAGACACAGTCTGGAAAATGTTGAAAAATGGCCAGCTATTTCTCAGGCAGAGGACTAATATGTAAAATATGTGAAGAACTCCAAAAAACTAGACCCATCAAAATGAAAGACCCATTCAAAATTTGGGCTGCTGAAATGAATAGAAATTTCTTGAAAGAAGTACAAATGACCAACACATACATGGGAAAATATTCAGCATTTATGACCATCAGAGATTCAAGTTAAAGGACATCAAGATTGCATTTCATTACAGAAAGAATGGCTGCAATTGAGAAATCAAATAATAACAAATGTTAGCATAAGTGGTGAGCAATAAAAAGAACTTTTCTACATTGTTGGTGGGATTGTAAACTGCTGCAACTATTGTGGAAATTAATGCAAAGATTCCTCAAGAAGCTAAAACTAGAAATTCCATTTGTCCTCACTATTTGTCGTTATCTTTCTGAAACATCCTTCCTGAAAGACATAATATTACAGTGATCCATGCACATCCTCATTTATACAGTCGTACGTTGGTGCACAAATGCATCTGTTCATGAACAAATCTGTTTGTGAACAGAAGCATTCAGCAATAATTTGCTTATGTTCACCAACTCCACATTGGGATGAATGTGAATGTGAACGTGAATGTAGCCATCTTCGTTGCACAACCATGTACATGGTCTGTTCTCTGTTCTGATGTATGGTTGTGGCTTTCTCTAGTCAAAATCATGGTTGTTGACAGATCTGTGCATACTTGGGTGAGTCTAGAGTATGTGATTGATTCAGTGTAATGCTGGGATTAAGGTTGTTTGGACTAAGGATGGATTATTGCTGGATCAATCTGCTGATTGGATTGGAACTGTTTTAATCTTGGTAGACTGATTGCAATATAAGGGACAGAAAGAGACATGTCTTGTTCTCTGGCTTGTTAGTGTTGCTGCCTTCCACCATCATGAACTTTTGCCCATGTGTCATGTGTCACCCTGCCTTGGAGCCTACCAACTATGGACTTAAACCTCTACAAACTGTGAGCTAAATACACTTTTTACCCATTAAATTTAAGTGTTGGGCATTTTCACTCAGCAATGAGAAAAGTAACTAAGACAGCAGGAGTAAAAGATTAGGCTTGGAGGAAATTTTGTGAAGATTTTATTGCTATATTTTAGAGGAAATGAGACATGAGACTGCAAGCAGGGAGACAGCATTTTATGGACCAGACACTCACCTCCTCAAAGGCATTCCACTTGTGAGTCAGCATTCTCTGAAGGGCAATGGGTCTTCAATGAATGGGAAACCTAGTGGGTACTTTGTAAAGTCATCTTAGCATCTTAGCTTGGTCGATGTGTTTTTGTTCTCGTAAACTGAAATAATCCATACAATAAAGGGCAATTCAATTGTAGGGACAGGGAAGTCTGGAGGGAGATAGTTATTAGACAGAATTCTGCATACATTGCTACTCTTTCCTGAACATCTGCCCTGAATCAGCAGTTCCTATTACATTAGGTAGAAAAGTAGGGAGGCAATAGAGAGGTAAAAAAAGTGGAAGAGAATAAAGATTATATTACATCAAAACAGGGAGGATGCTAAAAATTATTTGTGTCTGATGTACATCAGGTACCCATGCTAGGCACTGTAATGACTAACTTTATTTATTATAGTGACCACGTAGTCAGTCCATATTTATAGAATTTCCACAAATGCTTTGACTTGCCAGACCAATGGATATATTCTGTCTTTTATGATGCACTACTAGATGTTTCTACCTGCAAAGTTTTCTCTAACACTGCATAGGACACCTCAAAAGTATAAGATTGTGCTAAGGTTTAAATGTGAGTCCTCTCCAAAATTTATGATGAAATGTATTCTCATGGTTCTGATATTAAAAGGAGGAGACTTCAGGTAAATGATTAAGTATTTAGGACCCTGATCCCATGAACAGTTTAGTGCCTACACAATTGCTTTAGGGAGTAAACTTAGGTCCTCTTTGTTCTTCTGTCCATCCTACGACATGAAGGTTTAACATTTGTCCCCATTCCTCCCCACTCAAGTGATGCAGCCACAAAATTTTAAAAGTAACGACTAGGCCCTCCTAATACCCCAATCCTACATGTCCTCTGAACTTGGACTTCTGGACCTCTAGAACTGTATGAGAAATACGTTTCTGCTTTTAAAAATTACTCATACAATAATCTGTAGTCTGTGCACAAATAGTCTGTGATATTTTTCTTAAAGCCGAACAAACAGACTAAAGGAGACAGCCTTCCTAAATCATGCAGGAAGAAAGAACTGAAATATGGTTTTGAACTTAAATATACAGTCCTCTTCACTTATTCATGGTTTTGCTTTCAACAGTTTCAGTTACCCACTGTCAAATATAGTCTGAAAATAATAAATGGAAAATTCCAGAAATAAACAGTTCGTGAATTTTATGTATAAAGAATTCTGAGTTGCATGATGAAAATTTTATCAAACCCTGTGTTGCATGACATGTGAACCATCCCTCTGCAGTGTATCCATGCTGTATGTGCTACCTGCCCATTGTCACTTGGTGGTCTTCTCCACATTGTCCTACCTTGCAGTTCTTGTGTTCAAATCACTGTTACACAGCAGCCTCATATCTCGCTGCAGTGCCTACCTCACTCACTTCTCTTTATCTCATCATGGGGGCACCACTTCACCTTCTATCATCAAAACAGGGGAGAGTACAATACAGCTTTCCCTCTGTGTCCATAGAGAATCATTCCAAGACGCATGGCATTATCACAGTCTTCAGATGTTTAACTCCTTTCCATATTGGGGCACAGTATTTGCTTTTAACCTAGTCACATCTTCCTATATACTTTAAATCATCTTTGTATTTCTTAGGTTTCAAGCAATGTAAATGTTCTTTTAAAAAAGATAAAGGCATATGTGTCCAGTATAGGCTCAACTTTTAATAGTTTCAATTTATGGTGGGATGAATCTGTGAATGCAGAACCTGTGGGTTTGGTGGGCTGACAGTTCAAAAAGTAATAAGGAAGTGAGGGAGGGAAGAGTAAAGAGAGGCAGAGAGAGATCATAGAGTGTTGTGACACTAGTTATATTTCATTTGCTATTGTTAATCTCTTTCTTACCTAATTTTAAATTATATGTATAATATGAAAAAACCGTGTATGTGTGTGTGTGTATCTATGTGTCTGTGTGTCTATGCATGTGTGTCTGGGTGAGGGTTTGATGCTATCCACAGTTACAGGCAGCCACTGGGAGTCGTGGACCACAAACCTTGTGAAGCAGGATGTTTTTAAAATCAGAATTAGCTAATCTTCTGGTTAGCAGAAATCCATATGATTATGATTTAAGATCCTGCATCAAACTGACTATGGGGCTCAATTTCATGCTATT
>PVJX010014884.1:9833-43923 GCA_004027295.1 Dolichotis patagonum
TTGTTATATACTGCTGAGACACCATGGTAACCATTGTAGATCACCTTGTATTGCGGTTTTATGTGACTTTTCTGCCTCATGCTTTTCTAGGAATTGTTTTATCTTGCTTTGTTTTGTTTTTCCTGCTAATACAGAAATGATAGATATACATGTAGAGACTCACGCATGTGTAGAGCTTATAAACAGTTTACGAGAACCACCTATATAACACATGTTGAAATAAACAACTACTTTGAAGAAAAAGAGACACTACAATACCCAGTGCTGATTCCATAATGTCATGATATGAAATCCAGCAAAACTATCACTTTTTGTTCAAAGTGATTTTAGCTTGCTTTGTTTTGTTTAAGTTCAACACATATGAAGGTATGGACAGCTGTTGTGAGGAGAATGAGAGACACTATGACAGCCATTCTCGGCTTCCCTATTGTCTGGTCTTGAAGACCTGAAATGCCCTCCTCATCCTGCTCAGATCAATTCCATACTATGTTGTTTCATATGAATTCTCTGTATGTAACAATATGGACAACTATTTGGAAGAAAACAAGAGTCAATATGATAGAGAGTGAATACCTCCAATTGTCTAGCTTTGAAATTTATGTCTCTTACATTGCTTTCTTGTGATCCGCTTTGTTCTGTTTTGTTGTGTTTAATTTTACCCTATTGATATAATAGCATGTGTATTTGAGTGGGTAAGATGGATGACCATATTGCTGGTTTTTTTTGTCAGATCATAGAACAGAACTGTTAACAGTCTCACTGTTTGAATGTCTACTTTACATGTTTTAACTTTGTAATTTGAACAACTATTTCCAAGAAGTCAGTATTAATTAGTCAAGTAATAATTTCTTAGGTTTTATTGTTGTTTTACTTTTCCTTTTTTCCTTGGAAAACTGTATTGTCGCTACCCTTTGTTTTGTTTTGTTTTGTTTTTTCTCTTTAAATAAAATTTTAAAAAAAGACTTCATACCACATATGAAAATTATTTAAAATATATCAGAGACCAAAATATACAACCAAGAACTGTAAAACTCCTAGAACAAAACATAAATAGAAACCTTTATGGCCTTAGGTTAGGTAAAGATTTTCTAGATACAAAAAACATTTTCTAGATACTTAAAGCATGATTCCTAACAACAAACTAACAACTTGGACTTCATGTAAACTAAAAACAGAGATTAAAAAATAAAAACACAGGTTGGGAGAAAATATCTGCAAAACTTGTGTTGTATAGAATGCTTATATCCAGAATATATAAAGAACCCTCAAAATTTTGAAACGAAAACACATGCAACTCAATAAGATGGCAAAAGATGTGAACATACACTTCACCAAAGAAGACACACAAGTAGCAAGTAAGTACACAGATGAATGTTTAATGTTGTTAGTAATTAAGTCATAAGTAATTAAAATCATATCAAGATATGATAAATTAGATGGCTAAATTAGAAAGAGCCATGATAACCAAATTAGCAATGGTTAGAAGTCATCGTCTTATACTATGGCTGTATCAAAGACCACTTTAACCCTTAATGTCTTAAATGCAGTTAGGCCAGAACCCAGCATTTCATCTCTGTTTCATTCAGGGCCATTTAGGACGGCTCAAAGGCTGATGCTGAAATCTTCTGAAGACTGGTTGGTTTTCAAGTCTTGTGGCTGACAATAACTGGCAACTAAGACCTTAGCTGGAGCTAGAGTCACAAAACAAATTTTCTCCATGTGTGCTTGGCTGCATCCCATCATGTTGGCTCATCCCAAGACTGAACCAGCCAGCTGTTGTGTCACCTCCTCTAACCTAGCCTTTTAAGCCACATTGCTACAATCTATCCTCTAAAATCAAGTAACTAAGGGCAGCCCATATCCAAAGGGGAGGATTCTACTTTTTAACAGATTTGTCAAAGGATGTGAAGATGTGTTTTAAACCCAGCACATTTGTCAGACATGGTGGCACATGCCTCTTATCCCAGCACTTGGGAGGCTGAGCCAGGAGGATCATCATGAATTCAAGGCCAGTCTGGGCTACACAGTGAGTTCAAGGCCAGTCTAAACTCCATAGTGAGAACCTCTCTCCCTCAAAAAAAAAATGCTGATAGAAAATGCAAATTCTTCTCCTTTCCTTTCAAATATGTGGCCATTTCAGAAACTATAATAGAAGGAGTTCTACATTAAGACCTGAGAAACTACATTCAAATTCTGATATACATATAGATATAGGTGGAGATGTGAACACATGGAGATTATATATATATATATATATATATATATATATATATATATAAATTTTTTGAGACTCTCAACATCAATGGGTGTTGATTTTCCAGGTTCGTAACAGAAACTATGAATCTAATGTGTGCTATAGACAAGGCTGAATTGGGACAGGAGAGGAGAAATGGGATAAAGGCTTGTTGTACAGTTTAAGCATTTAAAGGAGAAGCAGTAGCAGTAACAGGCCAACTACAATATCTAAGCTCCAGAAAGAATGCTTGAAGCCACCAACTGGTAACCTGCTTCAGGCCAGACCAGAGCTCAACTGTGGGACTGTCCCCAGGACCCAGAAGCATCAATCCCAACCCTCCTCCACACCCACATTCTTCTCTTGTATTCTCAGACTCCCCCCACAGAACCGCCTCTGCCCTAGGCCCAAGCAGGAACCATGGAAGACTTCCTGCCTCAGCCAGTCCCAACTTGGAGACCGGTCCTGTAGATTCCAACTTTGTCACTGCCTCTTCTGCCCACAATTCCTTCCTTGACCCCTGAAGAGCTGAAATACAGGTATGCCTTTTTGTATCTTCCCATATCACACCTGGGACACTCTTCCAGACACAGGGTGCCCTATTGAACTTTAAATCTTGGACCGTGTGCTACTACACTGACTAAATGGAATGACTGTTTAACATATGGCTGTCAAAGCAACGAACATACGATTTAACCCACAGGCATTGTAAACCCTGCCCCTACATGGCAATTCTTAACCACTTCCCCTTCTATTTTTCTTTCTGTAGCACTTACTGCCTTCTAATACGTTTAAAGTTCACTTGTTTCTATTATTTAATGTTTCTTCATCCTCAACTCCCTATGTAAGTTCCATTTAATGTAAGCTCCATGACAAAAGTAATTTCAGGCTGCCCATTTACTACTATATACCAAATGCATAGAATATTTTCCAACATGTAGCAGGCACTTGATAAATGCGAATAGAGGATGATCAGCTAGTGCTGCTCAGCTAGGTTCAGACGGCCATGGAACTTTCTAGTCAGTGATTCTCCGAGGTTTCCTAGTAATCTGGCCTCCCTGATGTGCCACTGTCTCCTCACCTGGGACAATTTTCTCATTTGCCCAGATAAAGCCTATTATTAGGGCAGATACTATAGCAGCTACCAAAAGAAAAGCTTCCCAACTCTACGTCTGGAAAACTCACTGAGACCATGTTTTGATCCTATTTGCCAGGAAAATCAGTCAAATAATAAAGTGACTACAAAATATTACTTTCAAAAAGCATTTAATGAGGAACTAGTTGGTTTTTCAAATTTCAAATTCTTGTCAAAATTTAACATTTGAAAAACTTAGTTTTAGGAAATATTAAATTTTGGCTTAAGTTTCTAAGTCAATGGTAGAACTATCATACTTACTTTTGTAATAACAAAATCAACATTAGGGGCTATTTACAGCTAGCAAATTATGTCATCTTTTTTATTATGAAAATTATGCTCTATTACATTTTAAAAATTCATATGGGCTCTGAAAATTACTAAAAGTTATTTACTCATGATGTTATACATAAAGGGAACTCCAAATCAGAGCAATAAGTAATTCCTATATTTTAATAACAAAAAGAAAGTAATCTACAATTAACATGGCAAGATGATAAGATTGGACAAAGCTAAATGGTAAGTAGCAGATGTTCTAATATATAGTTCTCTGTAAGCTTGAGATATTTAATAATAACAATAATAAATCATGGTAATAATTTGGTTATAATACAGTGCTAATTAGGGGTAGAGTTCTAATTAAAATTCATGTTTCACTCAAAAGTCCATGTTTTTCCCTAATATGCCACAAAACAGAAAACATTACTTGTTTTGCTAGCGTATGTCCAAGTTAGAAAACCTGCAAGATAGGTAAAATTCATCACTAAATAGAATTATTGTCAGCAGTGCTAATAATACAAACATGACAAATATTGTAGATTCATATTCTACTTTTTTACCAATGTTGTCAGATGGTTCAGCAACCCTGGACTAGGACATTTCAAAAATTATCTTATATCCCCTAAGAACATTTTAGTTTAGAGCCTATTACAAGCTTAAAACCAGCTTTGTTCTTACAATCCAAAACAATTAAAACTAAAGTCATGCCAGGCAGGGTGGCATACAGGTGTAATCCCAGCACTTTGGGGACCTAAGACAGGAGGATCACAAGTTCAAACCCAGCCTAGTTAGTGTAGTAACTTAGTGAGAACCTGCCTCAAAATTAAACAGAAAATAAAATAAAAAGGGCTGCAGATGTAGCTTAGTGCAAAGGCCCTAAGTTCAATCCCCAGTGCTGCAAATAAATAAATACGGTCATCAACTTCAAGAAATATTATGGACAACGAAGGAAAGAAAAGTGTGTAAACCTAAAAGAGTGCATGGGTAGGCAATAACCGTGAGCCGGTTTTGGAAGAAAAATGGGAGAGAACTCTGAAACTCAAGGAATAAGGAAAGAGAGTATGAAAAAACGATTACATTTGAAAAGGAAGAATAAAATAGGTAAGACATGAGTGAATTGTGAAGGTGGACAAAGACAAGAGTTACAACAAATAAAAGGAATACAGAACAGGAAAAGTTAAAAATCAGGAAAAAAAGAGACAAAGAAATAAAAACATGCAGTAAATAACAGACAGCCTTCTAGTCTTTTCATAAATTAATTCCATGTCCTGCCATATGGGGTTTTCCCTCCCTTTCCTGACATTAACAGGATCGGCAAGTCTGAGTGATACATTTTGCAATAACAGGGCAATAAATTGAAAGCATCAGTGAACAAAGAGACCCCTCACAATGAAAATTAAGCACTGAGGAATGCAAATTAAATCCCCACATGACATAATACTTGGAAATGTGGCACATGGCACTGAAACATGATGTTGTGGAACGATTTTCAATTTTGCTGGAAGCCTCCAGACCACAGGCTGCTGTTACAGAATTTATTTCTTCCATCCTGCGTCTACCCGGCTGTAGACTGGAATCCGACTCCATCTTTACTACTGAACAAGCAGGAGGAAGCTTCACAAGTGCCTTGGCCCACACGCACCCCTACCCACAGGCCGAGCACCCCAGCAAGAATCACCGGCAGAAAGGTGTGCTGGCCCGAACGTTTTTTTCTCCGTGTTTCATAGAATATGATAAAATCACACTCACAGCATATAAACAATACCAGGTCCTTATTAAATCTGTAGTTGAAGCCAATTTTTCTCCCAGATTCAATAGGTTCCTTTTTGTTCCTAAGTATTTCTTTCTAAAAAAGGTAGAAGTCAAAATTCATAAAGCTGTAGAGGGAGAGTTAGTAAAAGTATTAGTTTATACTGCCCAACAATGTAAGGGTTTAGTTTGAATCCTTAACAACTGCCTACTTCCATCAGGGTGCTGTGGCCTACACAATATTCTAATCAAAACATTAACCATGTGCTGGATGATTTATTAATGCAAAAATGCCCTTTACAGATAAGATTGTTCCTAAGGAAAAGTGACACAAACATAAGAGTAAACACAGCGAACCCACTCTGCAATTATCTCAACCTTCTATCACTGAGAACCTTCTATCAACTGCCGACCTTACCTCATAGCCCTGGAAACTACCCTAAGTCATACAATCATCAGAGCCCTAAGTCTTCACTCCTCATCTCCTCCCCTCCTCTCTCTGTTCCTTCAAAGCTGCAGATGGCACCCATCCTCAGTTCCCACCTGCTTTTCCCAGCTGGGGCACCCTGGTGTGGAGCCCTCAGATCTGTACTCCTGCAGAAGTCACTGAGGAGGGGACACCAGCTTCCAACTAGGAAGAGCTTCCATTTAGTAACTGTGTGCCTTTGGCAATTTAAATTAACTCCTGGAGCTTCTGAGTTTTCACCCTTAAAATGGGGACAAGATCCCTATTTGGATCTACTATCATCATAGGATTTCCCTATGCTCATCGTAGGACTGTTATGAAAATTACGTGAGCCTGATGCCTGGGAATCATCTTCCAATTGCAAAAGTGATACGTACTTATTCACAAGTAGCCTTTTCAGAGATGTAAGGGTAAAAAGTGGTCCAATTCTATAAACGACACTGTAGAGGAAAGGTCACTGGCCTGAAAGTTGTGGTCCTAAGCAAGTCGTTTAGCCTCTCTGATCCACTGTGCAATTTAATGGTTTTACTAACTTGAAAATCTCTAAAGACCCTTCAAGTACCAGCGATTTTTAGAGCCACATTCTTGAGCGCACATGTGTTAAATAAGCTTTTAGGAGCTAGCGTGGGAACGAACTAACATTATAACATCACTTATATGGAAAAATGAGTTCAGAGAACTTTCAACAGGCTTACAAGTGGGCTTTTGGAACAAAATCAATTCACAATTTGAAGACTGTTTGAATTACTATGATAGATTTCCATTATTAAAAAAAAATAAAGCCTTTGGTGAAGTTGGGAAATGTCTCTCATGCTCTTCTGGAGTTGATTTTCCACACTTGTGCCTTGATACTGGATAAGATCCAGATTGTACTCAGGTTTTTAGTTAACCGAACCACCACTGTGTCTAAGGACAAAGCTGATTTCCTCTTTGGCACATGGCTATGAGTGAGTGTGTGTGTGTGTGTGTGTGTGTGTGTGTGTGTATGCATTAGAGGGAGAAGAAAAAGAACTGACATAAGACTTTATTTAAAATTCAATATTATATGAAACTGTTGTATGTTATAAAAAGTGCTTTTAATTATTAGAAAAAGAAATCCACAATAGCCATACACATTCATTAATCTCTAATTTGCTTTTCACGTCATTCTGACATTAGCTTAAACAGAGAAACTGGTTGGTGTACTCCTTGAGCAGGTTTACCAAGGCAAAAGGATAACATTAAAAGAAACTCACCCTTCAGTTGCCCTTCCCAAAGCAGGGAAAACCTGGACATGCATTAACAGTGGGTCTCAAGTGCAGTATGTTATAAGAATTTTTGGTAGTATAAAGGAGTGTAGAGAGACCTGGGACACTGATGCCTGTTATGGTTTATATCTAGATGTCCCCCCAAATCCTCCTGCATTCATAGGTGGAGCTTTGGGAAGGTGATTGGATCGTGAGGTGTCATATCAGAGGTATGATCATATCAGAGGTATGATCATATCAGAGGTATGACACTCATCAGTGGATTAGTGCACTGGTAAGTTTATAGCTAAACATAATATTGGGAGGTGAAGCCTTGTTGAGAATCTAGGTCACTGGGGATGTGACCTGGAAGGGTATGTGTCTTTTTCTCTTCCTTTGATCTCTGCTTTCTGCCACAGTACTGTAAGCTGTTTCTCCTCTGCCATGCCCCTCAGTCACGTCCTGAAGCCAACCAACTATGGACTTAAATTTCTACAAACTGTGAGCCAAAACAAATCTCTCCTTTGTCAAGTTGCAGGTGTTAGATATTGTGTCTCAGCAATGAGAAAAGTGACTAAGACAATGCCATAAAACTTTGGGGCTCTGTAACAAGTAATTATGAGTGCCAGCCACTGAACGTGGGACATTTCCAGAGGAAGCAGAACCTGTAGCTCCAGACACTTCATGCTAAAAGCCCACATTAAAAAAAGTTTTTTAAAAAAACCTGGGCCAGGGATATAGCTCAGTGGCACAAATGCCTGCCTGCCTGGCAAGCACAAGGTCCTGAGTCTGATTCCCATTACAAAAAAAAAACAAAAAAAACAGCCCTCATGCAGGGCGATTCCTAATCTAATTCTGTATCCCCTGTTCAAATGCAGCCTCTATCCTGCTAATGGGCTCCTGTAACACAAAAAAGAACTGGCAAAAATATCCCTCCTCCAGAATCAGAATCCAAGGAGTAATAACAGTGTTACAAAGGCAACTTAACTCCATATTAATACACTGAAAAATAATTTTTTTTACCATTGCCAATCCATTCCATTTAAGATCCTAACGATCCCCTGCTCTTCCCATTCCTCGAATGCATCATAATCTCTGTGTCAAGTTAAGTTCCCCTACAAATTAGTGACAAAAAACCATCTTATCATGACTCAATGGATCACAGCTGCTAAGTGGTAGCAGCACCAAATTTATCATCAAAACCAAAAAGGTGGAAAATGATTTCATCACATTTTTAACTTAAATTAATATGAAGATGGCAAAATTAAACAATTCTTAGTTCCTGTAAAAACGGAAAATACTCTCCTCAGAACATTATTTGAAATACTTTAATCAATACTTCATAGACTTATAGAAACTAATATTCTTTTCATAAGCTATTGGTTTGCTTCTCTGTGCTAGATTTTATTCCAGAAAAGGCCTGTGGTGGTCACAATGCTTTACTGTCATGTAATAAAGGTTCTGTTTCGAAAGATGTCATTGTGTTGTTGTTTGGGTAAAACTACTCTATCACTAATGTTTCCTGGCACCACTTACAGTAATTGAAATCAGGCAAAGGTGACAATTTTGGATTGACAGCATCCCTTGAATAGGTAAGAATTGGTTGATGTTTGTGATTTCAAAACACAGAAAAGGAAATATTTATCAGGTTGGCTAAACTGGTCAAAATTCAGTAAGGTTCATTTGCTTAACATGAAAAGAGAAAATCAAACTACAAGGAAACACAGACAGGGCTTGGTGCTTGTCAGGGAAAAACAGAGAGCGTGTCCAACAAGTAGCTAAAATGCACTGCTCACAGGCTAATCTTATATTTCAAAATGAAAATGTTGGCTGATAGTTTTTATAAAAATAACCACAACCCAAGAAGTCACAATTTATGAAAATAAGCTCCTCTTAAATTCTCTCATGCATCTGCCTTCTATAGTAAATTAAGCTGTATACATTGCTGAGAAAGTAATATTTCCTAATTCAGTGAAATTACATGTTCTACTCACTTTCTTATTTTGAGGCACACAGGTGCTGTTTTCAAAAGTATTTTTAAAATACCACACTTATAAACAAAAATAAAGTGAATGGTCCATAACTAGGCTCCAGAAAAAGACCACACACAGTGTTTCTGAAACTATCTGAGAATACTGTCAGCTAATGTACTAAAAAGATTGTGCTACTGGGCATGGTGGAACTTGCCTTTTAATTCTAGCACTAAGTAGGCTGAGGCAGGATGATTACCACAAGTTTGAGGCCAGTCTGGGCTACACAGTGAGTTCAAGCCCAGTTTAAACTACATAGCAACATGCTTATCTATAGCAGAGAAAGAGATATTTTGATAGCTACTGTTAATGTCCGGTTGTCTTATTGTAAAGTGCTGTGTTGCTTATGTTGTTCTGTTCTGATCTGCTTTGTTCTGCCCTCTTTTGTTTTATTCTCTTTAAAATAAAAAAATATAAACTACATAGCAAGATAACTGTCAAAAACAAACGAACAAAGTGATTGCTTTTTCCACAACTATGATGGCATTTTGTGTCTCATGGACATTCCAGAAGTTATGGCAGTCAAGGGATATTAACATTATCACCCTCTGAAATATGTATTCATATAAAATGAAAAATTAAAAAGAAAACAGGGAAGAGACTTCACTTTCTGATGGAATTGCTATGACTGTCAGACTTCTGACAGGAATTACACCAGGACTTCTGAGATATAGTTGACTGGGGACAATGCTGGGTCAAGTGACAAGACAAAGATGCTGCTTCTTTCCTTCAGGGGGACAAAGCAGCCCCTAGGTGAGCTTTGTTTTACTCCAAAGATACTTGCAAGATCAAGATCAGAGCAGGCATGCATCATGTTTCTGGAGGATTAAATAAGATGATGGGGGGCGCCAATGAACTAGCACTGACTGATCATTTCTCTGCATCATGCCAAGGGCTTTACATTAATTACTTCATTCAATCCTTACAAAAACCTTCTGGGATGTTAACAACCCCATTTTACATATTAGGAGACAGCTTATGATGATTGAATAACTTGTCCAAAGGTACATGGCTAATCGATAGCAAGGCTGTGGCACAAATTCAGAGAGGTGTTTGTGTTGCCCTCTTCAGCTGTCCTCCCAGACACCCACTTTGAAAACAGCAGGCCATCGCATGCCTACGTGGCAACTGGAAAAGCACTGGCACAGGAAAACAATCTTCGCGCTAAAGCTACTGTGAGACACAGAGCCCTCAGCAATGCACTAGTAATTAGGGGCCACTGTCCACCCTAACTAATCTCTGGCCCAGGAGGTGGACCTCTAGGAGTCGCATCAATGGCTGAGCTTCCCTTCCAGATCCCAATATTTTCAGCTAAGGTGAGCAGAGGCAGGAGATGAGAGAGAGCAATGAGACAGTGGCCGGGTGTTTATTCTTGGGGCTCCCTTCCTGCAGAATCGCCTCAGGTTTTCTGCGCCCTTCAGCAGAAGATCCGATCCTCTCAGAATAGCATTCTCTACATAACTCACTCCCTCACGTTCAGAGGCCCAGGCCCTCCCACCATGCCTTCATCCCCTCAAGCCAGACAGTAACCATCGGATTGCTGCTAGCTCTACTTGATGTGATTTCTCTCATCCCTGTATTAAATATACCACAAATTAACCTAATATGAACACATCCGTTGATTCCTGCTAGAAGCCTAACGTATAATTTGACTCCAAAAATCATGCTTTCAAGTTCTAGGATAATTGAACCCTATCATTATTATAGTTTTAAACTCTGTGGGGTCGCCTGAAATCTAAGTCTCTGTTAAATAGTATTGCTCAACTTCCTCTTTACTACTTTGTTTTCTTCTCTATAGTATTACATGTTATATTATGTATGGAATGAGTTTAAAAATTCATAAATAAATGTGAAACCAATCATTTCCGATGAAATTTTATCCCTCAAATAATTGCATGCTTTTTTTCCTAGGTCTCAAATGTCTAGGACTTCGTCTTCTTTCTGAGAATCTAAGTGGTTAAGACTGCTGTGATATTTTTGTTCAAGTCCTTTAAAAACACCGAATGGTAAGGCATCCTCTGTCTCTTCCTCTTCTTATAAGGATAGCAGTCATGTTGGATTAGGGCCACACACTAACAACCTCATTTCACTTTCATTATCTCTTTAAAGGCCATATCCCCAAATACAGTGAAAGTCTAAGGGTTTTGCATGTTAGAGCTTCAACACATGAGTTTTGGAAGACACAATTCAGTTTATAACTGGTACATCATAGGTTCATAATTCCGGCTTTGTATTTTATAAAAATGCTAAGACAAATCTTTGTACATATTTCCTTGTACAGTTGTAGAATATCAATAGAATAAACTTTAGTAGTAGAATTGCTGAGTCAAAGGAATGTATTTACATACATATTACTTAATTCCCCCCCTCAAATTCTGTCAAGTTTAAACTTCTACCAACAGTGTACAAGAGCAGTCACTTCCCCTCACACACAACATGTGGCCTATCATCAAACATTTTCATCATTGCCAATCTGTAAATTTACAAACTGTCTTATTTTGATCTAGTTCCCTTAGGTTTCACATAGTATGCATTTTATAATAAGATATAATATTTAGTGATTACTGACATTTTATGTATTATTTTAGAGAATCAAAAACTTCAAATATTTATTTGAATCTTGTAGGCAGGTATTAGAACTATGGTTCCGGTATAACTAGACAACATAAAGAAGCATAGCCACACATGCTTTGCATAAAGACTGTTCTAAATAATCAAACTGCTGAATCAAACTGGTCACTGATGGCCACTAGGGCTGGGGATTTAACTCAGTGGTAGAACACTTATACAGCGTGCAGAGCATCCTGGGTTTAATCCCCAGAACTGATACAAAACAAAATGCAAGGCCACAGTGTTCAGTGCATTACCGAGTGTCTGCATATCTCTTAAGAACGTTAATTTGGACATATTTTCCTTTACCAATTCTTTCGCAGTTGACAAAGTAAGCATGACTTAGCCTTATGTTTTCAGTTTGTGTTAAAAAAAAAAAAAAAGAAAGAAAGAAAAACACATTTTTAAAAAAATTTTAAACTTACCTGGAAAGTTTATATAAATAAATCAGAATTAATTTTTACTCTCAGACTGGTGTCAACCTAACCATTCTTATCCAACTCTACACTTTATAGCCTCTGTTCCCATAGAGGAACTCCCATTGGAAACAGGCATGCAGTGTAACAAGGAGAAGTAAACATGACAGATGTTGGAAATAGCTGTACTCACTTCTCTGCCTGTTTGCTATGGAATACAAAATTTTTAAAAAGAGAAGAAATTAATATAATACCAGGATTTTAGTATGAGTGTATTTATTAGGATATGAACCCCATAGCAAGGGAGAAGATTACTTTCATATTTCATAGTACTGTTCGTCCTTCCCAAGTGTCTTCAAATAACCACAGTAGTATTTATGAACAGATAGACTACTCAATTCTGTTTGCCACATGTATATCTAAAAGTACACATTAAGATTGCATGTTTCACGATTTCATCATGGTTTTGGCAAGGGTGTGTACACATAAGGAGACCTTTTGTTAAACCACATAACTCTGATCTTGTTTATGAGCTCTAAAATTAAATTATCTTGCATAAATGCTCAGAAGATAATTTTCATATTAGTCTCAATGGTCCACAGTGCTACCACAAAAGATCCAGTCACAATTCATTCTATGACACTGGACGGCCTGTTGGCTTCACTGGTGGCACAGTGTGCTGCTTCATGGGAGTTTCATGACCTACAGACTCTCACGCATCTGGGGGGCAAAAGAGTAGCTGAAAGTACTTCCGCCAGATCCGTGGCAAAGCATCTACTATTGAACAAAGGAAATGCATCAGTGCAAAAGAAAGAAGGCTATAGTTTAAAGCCTGCAAACTTTATCTGTAATGGGCCAAATGATATTTTAGATTTTGCAGGCTATATGACCTATGTTTAGAGGCAATTACTAAGCTCCGCTGTTCTATCATGAATATAACCATACACAGTGCATAAATGGCAGTGTTCCAATAAAATTTTATTTATATAAAATGAATGGCTGGCCAGATTTGGCCTCTGAGCCATAGTGTACCAAGCCATGCTGTAGACTACATTGATTTTCCCTTTATCTAGGATTTTCCTTTGTAAACATCTACAGTCAGTTTGTGCCATAGCCTATCAGGCTTTTAAAAATAATTAATTTAATCCTTGAAACCACTCAAATGTATTATATTTCACCATTTTGTAAGTGAGAAAATTAAGGCACAGAGAAGTTGAATAATTTTTCCAATATTGTCCAGCCCATAAGCGGTAGAGGAAAATTTAGATATAGGCAATCTGACCAGACAGAGAGACCTTTCCACCTTCTTTGGTGAGGCTTTAAACTGCAAGAGTTTTCAAAATTTCATCTACTCTTTCAGAGACCCCTCACGCTAAGTCTGCGCTACCCAAAGCAGATGATTCTTCCTGCTCTTCAGCCAGTGGATCCCCAGGTTGACTATAACTCTGCACTTGACTTCTAGAAAGGAAACACAGGAGATCTAAGCCTCCCAAAGCCAGCCTGTTAGTTGGAAGTTACCTGGCACATTTTCCCAATTTGCTATCATTTAAATGCTGCTGTATTTCCTAAGATGTTAAGGACAATACTATGTTAACAAGCATGTTATTTTCAGAAACAAGAGTCAATACTAATAAAAAATATCATATGTCAGGTAAAATTAATGACTGCAGAGATAAAAATATAGGACTTCCCACTATGTGAGGACATAGCTAGCAGGCACTATCTGTGGTCAAAAAATGGCCTTTACCAGACACCAAAAATTTAGTCTTCAACTTCCCACCTCTAAAAATGTGAGATAAAAAGTTTTTTTTAATTTTATTTTATTTAAAGAGAAGGAAAAAACCAAAAGAGAATAAAGGGTAGCAACAATACAGAATTCCAAGGAAAAAAGGAAAAGAACAACAACAAAAAAACCTAAGAAATTATTACTTGACAAATTACATACTGACTTCTTGGAAATAGTTGTTCAAGTTACAAAGTTAAAACATGTAAAGTAGACATTCAAACAGTGAGTCTGTTAACAGTTCTGTTCCACGATCTGACAAAAAAACAGCAATATGGTCATCCATCTTACCCACTAAAATATACATGCAATTATATCAAAAGGGTAAAATTAAACACAACAAAACAGATCACAATAAAGCAATGTAAGAGACCTAAATTTCAAAACTAAACAATTGGAGATATTCACTCTCTATCATATTGACTCTTGTTTTCTTCCAAATAGTTGTCCATATTATCACATACAGGGAATTCACATGAAACAACATAGTATGGAATTGATCTGAGCAGGACGAGGAGGGCATTTCAGGTCTTCAAGACCAGACAATAGGGAAGCCAAGAATGGCTGTCATAGTAACTCTCATTCTCCTCAAAACAGCTGTCCATACCTTCATATGTGTTGAACTTAAACAAAACAAAGCAAGCTAAAATCACTTTAAACAAAAAGTGATAGTTTTGCTGGATTTCACATCATGACATTATGGAATCAGCACTGGATATTGTAGTGTCTCTTTTTCTTCAAAGTAGTTGTTCATTTCAACATGTGTTATATAGTTGGTTCTTGTAAACTGTTTATAAGTTCTACACATGCGTGAGTCTCTAAATGTATATCTATCCTTTCTGTATTAGAGGTAAAAACAAAACAAAGCAAGATAAAACAAAACAAAGCAATATAAAACAAAACAATTCCTAGAAAAGCATGAGGCAAAAAAGTCACATAAAACTGCAATACAAGGTGATCTACAATGGTTACCATGATGTCTCAGCAGTATATAACAACATTAATAAAAACAAAGCATTGGAGACATTATAAGACTTCAAAAGCAAGTAATAATCAAACCAGAGTGGGTATCTTAATGAATCGTGTCATCTTCAGTGTAGTTGCCTATACTCTTAGACTTGATGCTATCCATCACAACAGATTTAAATAAAATCAGTCAATATAAAGTAGCAATCCAACAACCCAGATTCAAATAAGATCAGTCATAATAAGACAGTATAAATTTTATAATTTATTAGGGATGATTACCATAATATGTCGTCTTATTTTTGGGATAGCTGACCATGTCCTCAAGTTAGTGTAAGTAGACAAACTGGAACAGCACACAATCCATCCAAGCTGAGTGGTGAGAATAATGTAAATTTTAAATCTTGTTACCCAATTAACAATATCCTCTGCCTTCCTGTTTTAGACAATTCCTCCCCTTTCACTCCCATAGGGTGCACTGCTTGTTTTGAGTCCCACTGCCTCCCTATATAGAGCATCTCAGTGGACCCTATCTCCTGATCTACTCTGCCTGTGTTTCTCACTGTTAATATTTCAAGGCCATCTATACTAGAGATTATAGCCAATCTTCTCTGCCTTATTTCTGCTATTTTGTTTTTCTGCCATTGGTTGTCTATTTTTCTGTTCCACTCCACTGTCTGCCCTATTCACTGAGGCCTCTCTGCCATTGTTCCTGAAATGCTCGTATTCTTGTTCTCTCTCCCTAGAATGTCTTCAGTATTTTTTGTAGGGTTGGATTGGTGGTCACAAATTCTCCTAGTTCCTCTTTGTCATGGAAGCATCTTGTTTCTCCATTAATTTCTAGAGAGAGTTTTGCAGGATACATCAATCTGGGCTGGAGATTGTTTTCCTTTAGGGTTTGAATTACTGCATTCCTAGCTCTTCTTGACCTGATGGTCTGTGTCGAGAAGTCTGCCGTGATTTTGATGGGTTTTCCTTTATAGGTGATCTGTTTCTTTTCTCTGATGGCTTTTAATATTCTGTTCTTATATTGAATTTCTGGGATCTTGATTATTATGTATCTAGGTGTAGCTCTGTTTTGGTTGTAGGTGGCTGGAGTTCTGTATGCTTCATACATCTGCATATCATTTCTTTTTTCTATGCTTGGGAAATTTTCCTTAATGATTTCTGTGAATAGCCTTTGCAATTCCTCTGTTTTGATTCCTGCTTCTTCATTCACTTGCTTTATTCTTAAGTTATAGATCCTCTTGTCGTCCTCTAGCCTTTGTATGGTTACTGCCTGCTCCCTTGTTATTTTTAAGAGATCTTCCCTTTCATGATCACACATTGCAAGCCTGTGTTCAATTTTTGATAGTCTATCTTTGGTTTCTTTCAAGCGGTTTTGCCAGTTTTTTATGGAGTCTTTAGTTTCCTGATAATTTCTTTAAATTTGCTTCATGAATTCTAGGTTTTTCTTGTTTTCTTCATTAAACATTTCTCTCCTTATGTGTTCCTCCATTCTTCTGTCTGTGTCTTCTTGAGAGATGCCCAGCCTTTCTTTTATTAATCTACTTATCTCTTGTTTAATTTGAATTAATATTTCAGTTTTGATCTCGCTTATGAGGTCCTGAAGATATCTCTTTATGTCTGCTACCACTGTTTGATGTTGCATGTTTGCTGCCCTCGATCTCTTTTGTATTTACCTCTCCTGGATCAATGGTCTCAGGGTTGGGGGCTGGGGGTTTTTTCTTATTTCTCCCTCTCGTCATGTTTTTGGTTCCTTCCATACAAGTGTACAGTGTAATTCCCAGACCCTTTGCTTGTTGGTTGAGGCTCCTCTGGAGCATGCAGGCTAGGGGCTTCTGCCCTCTGCCAGCCACTATCAGAGAGTGAATTTCAAGCAAGCACAGTGTGCACTGGCTCCTCCCCTCCGGGCCAGTCAACCTTTGCAGGCCTTCACTGCATCAGTGTGCAACTGTCCTCAGGGAATTAGTTTCTAGCAACCCACTGGGTCCCAGCCAGGGGCATGACCCAATCCAAGCAGATTCCACCAATCTGCTTGGTGAGGGGAGCAACAAACTGAAGCCACTTCCTTACGGAGTTAAGGCTGTCCTGCCCAAATCCAACATGTCATCCAGTCAGTTTCCCCTTTCCCATGGGAGGGTCTTATTCCCATCACTCACCGAGTGTTGATGACGGTCCCTGAGAACTGCTGGGCTCCCTGACCTCCAACTTCAGCGTGGCTGTGATGCAAATTCACGGTGCCTCTGGGTTGGTCATGTGCAGGGCTGGGTCCGGTCAAGCTGCATGCAGGGATGTTCAGCTCCACGCTCCGGCCACTCAAGCCAGTCACATCGGCGCAGTTCAGTCAGTCAGGTCACTCTTGGGCAGGAATTCAGGCAGCTCGAGGAGAACGCCATGCTCGCTGATCTTAGCTTCTCTAATGGTAGCCCCAGGACCTCATATTTGAGCGGTTTTTTTCACTTCAGTTTCTTCCTGGGTTGAGAGAGTCCATCTCTTTCTGTTTGGGTCTCTCCAGGGTGTTAAATTCTGGCATTTAAGCTGTCTCTCTCAGAGAGAATCTCTCTCCTGCTACCTACCGATCTGCCATCTTTGGAAACTCCCGAGATAAAAAGTTTTACTCTGTATAAACTCAAAAAGAAAAATTTAACCCAAATTTCTCCCTTTCCATGAAATTACAGGTCATTTGGATAAAAAGAGATGATTTTTTTGTCTCTGTAAATCATAGTATAGGTTTGGAGTGTTATCTCTTAGAAATCAGAATAAAGCCAACAGATCCTGACTATTGGCGCGCTGATGGAATTAAGGACAGAAATTCAATTTGAAGTCACTGCAGCCTGACATTTCACATGATTTTCTTTCTTCACTGTGTATCCCATAATACCATCTGGGTTTTTTCTTTTGATCAAAACTTACCTCTTTTAGTAAGATTAAAACCACACTCAACCCATATAATTAAAGAAGAAAGTAAACTGAACATTCCCTTTCGTAGCACAGAAACTCTCTGCAGTTGCCAAAAAGAATTTGAAATGCCTTAAGATTGAGATTATACATTCAGTCAAATCACAATTTCAAATGAGCAATTATAAATTACTAGCTTTGTGCAGAGATTTAGAATGTAAGTAGAACTAGAAAAGGGGTTATTCTCTGAAAGAGCCTCTGGGAAAGGAAAGTGGGAGTTTTCACATCCCATTCATAAAATCTAAGGACAAGTCCACAAACTTTTCTACTGCCTTTACTACAGAGAAAAGAAAACCCATTCTTTCTGTTTGTTGAAATCTTTCAGTGTTATGTCCTGTGAGAACAGAGGATGCTTGACCCTGAAAGGGTCTACAAATCTTATGCAGGACATTGTTTTGTAAGTTAAAAAGAAAAAAGAAAAAAAAATATATATATATATACAGTCATGCAAATGTGCCTTTTCATTCATTAGTGGACACCACTGTTATGTTGTGACCTGGGTCCCTAATAAGTTCTGAAATTTTCATTGGATAAGAAACACATGAAAGGACAGAGCAGAAAACATGGGAGCCCTACCATGTGTGAAGCTCTGCGTTAGGAAACATAATATAAACTGTTACACTAAGAAAATAGCTTAATTACAGCATTAGTTTCTGTCTTCAAGTACTGAAGATTGAAGATGATCATTTAAAAGATTTTTCTTTTCTTGTTTTAAATGCTGTTTAGAAAACTCTGATTAGGAAAACACTTCTTTCCTTTATATTAACACCTTCATTTAAAGTAGATCAAGAAGTCCTTCTCTTGCTTGAGGTCGAGGATTGAACCTGCCCACCCTGTAACTCCCATAATATACTCTGCAGCATTTTCAGTTATTCTTCCTTTCAAGCTCCCACTCCCCATTATGAACTAACGTCTTTTTCAGTATGAGGACCCTTGTGTGTTCACGACTGTGATAAATGAGGTATGGCTGAAGTGGTTTTGCAAGTACCCTGAAAATCCCCTGGAGAAGTCATTTGCATAATTAAACACTAGAGCATCTCAACACAGAACAGCGTGTGACCCACTGCATCATCTGAGGTGTCTCCAAAGCAGCGCTGCTGCAGCTGCCCCACCAAACTGCACCTCCATGTGCTTTTCTGCCAGATCCTCCCAGGAGCCCTGAGAGCCCTGAAAACGCAGCCAGCTGCCTGCGCTTCACATTTCTCACTTTGGTTTTGCTAATTTAAGTTTCTTTAACTTAAGCTAATTTAATCTTTCTATTGTTCTCTGTCTCCTGATGACGTTTTCTGGCTACATTTGATTTAGCTGTTTTAAATTTTAAATGAAAAGACAAGGAGCTCTCTCAGAGTGTACTGAGTACCCATGAACCAAGTGTCTTTCTTTGCCCTATTTATATAATTAACATTTTCTTTATATGAGTAATTCAGTTTCCTTCATATAAGCAACCCCCCTGAAGCACATATACTCCCATTCTTGAGAAGAGGAATCTGAGCCTTGGATATTAAATTAGAAACAAATAGGACAGCGATAATGATTCAAACCCAAGTTTTGATTCCTGAAATATACCACTCTTAACAACTCAGCACTATTGCCCATGGAAGAGTGACACAAAACAGCACATAAATGTATACTCATAAATTATCTTCAACTATACCTTTTAAAAAATAATTTTTGTCAGGCCAAATTTAAATGAGCTGTTTCTTAACATTATTTTGGTTGTGGATGCAGCACAGACTCGGATACATGGGGGCAGGGGTGCAAGGGACCCACATTGCCTAAGTAACAGGTCTAGTGGCTGCCACCATTAAGGGCGTCTACCTGATACACAGGCTCCTCAGCCACAGGCTGATGTTGCCAATTATCTTTCTGCAGAGATTATTAGGCAGCACTGTCATCCTCTTCTTTTATTTGCTAGCTGAAGTGAAATGTACCATTTGCATCCCACAACAGACTCTCACAGTGCTGAATCTTCACACGTTCAACAAGGATGTTAACGTCGGTATGGCCGTTTCACCCCATCAGCCTCAGCGATGTGGTGTCCTGCTAGCATCAGTACATTTTCCTCCCCAGCTGAAATAGTCTTGACTTGTATAATACAGCACATACAAGAACAAGGCATAATTCATACCTGTAGCCTAGCAACATTCAGAGAAAAAGAATCTGGCAACCAGGCAAAATAGAAATACTCAGGGGGAGCCTCAGTCTAGAATCGCATGTCAGTAAAATGCTTCCAGTCTGGATTCTGCCCCCTCTTTTCTGTGAGACTTCAAACAATGTACCTTACACTCCTCATGTTTCTGACTGTGTGAAATGGAGATAGGACTACACATCCTGCATGCTGTGAGTTAATGTTAAATGAGATTAGATGAAACATTCACATAGCGAGGCACTGAATACAAGCACAGTACATTTGTATGCTATTCTTAATATTTTTCAGTGTGATGGTTACCTGGCATGACTATACAAAAAGGATATTTAGATCAATAGACATTCTATGTGTATTTATCCTTGTTAAAAGCAGGATGGAGGATTAAACTATGGTCTTCTTGCTTGTGACCGAAGGAAACCCAATCCTTTCTGATTTTGAAGGAATGAGAGCATAATAAAAAATACTTAAAAAGGAAATCATCTGACTTACTCTATCTTTAGTCCTTTGGAAAGATGCTCTGTGCTTAAAGGTACCCTAGCAATTATTAGTCACAGTTATTAAATGCCATGACCTGCACAGCTCTTGAACTTTCCAGGCTGAGGACCATGAAGGGTGGTGAGAAGGTGAAGAAATAAGAGTAAACACAGAAAGCTGAGATCAGCCCTCTCTCCTGATGGGAGAAAAGGAACTGCCCAACCACAGTAGCACCTTTATTTATACACCCAGAAGGATGATGTCAGTTTCAACCCCTGTGCCCAGCATCTTGTTTGCCTAGGTGGCCTGGGCACCTTGCCTTTTGAGAGCCGGAACAGCTGTTTACCTGGCTTGTTTTGGGCTCAAGGCTGTCCTTGCTTTAGCCCCACACCTGTGATCGATCTGCAGCTTCAGCCGCTCCCTACAGTTAAATAATAGATACGCAAGCATAGAGTAAGAGAGTTTGCCTGATGATAAACTATCAATTATTCTTTTACTATAATACAATATTCTATGATGTATGCTTTTATTAAAAAGTCATCTGGGAGATTTACTTTTAAATGATACTGAGACTACAGTGGATACTCAATGATTGTTTATTCAATTAAAGGCCAAATTGAAAACCCCAGATGCCATGCATTCCCTCTTATTATTCTCCATCTTATTATTTCTCACTTGTTGTGTACTCTTGTTTTGCACTCCCAGTAGTATAAAAATTATGCGCCTATTTTATGTTTGAATCAGCTGTACATAAGAAAGCATAATTTCCAATGTACACATGTAGCAAACTGTATAAAGTAGTAGTAATTAGTACCTCAAGATTCTAATCTCGGCCAAACTTCAAAACTCAGGTTGTTTTCACCACGCTGTGCTGCTTGCCAAATTTTACAAAGAAAGATATATAATTTTCAAATCAGTCAGCAGCTCTGCCTGCAAAATGTCTTACTCTCTCCATTACCAATCTGATAACCTGCTGGGTGGGGAGGAATGGCAAAGTTTACAGAATAGCTATAGAAAAACTTCTCTTCCTCACATAAAGGAAGAAATTCCAAATTTAGAAAATAGGAGGTAAAAAATTCAATAGAACTCTGATCTGAGGTAACCATTCAGTTCAAAAATATGATACATTTTCTGGCTTGTAATGTGACTTCATACAAATGAGTTAATATCCCAAGCTAATTAGAACACCGGCTGCAAATATAATGTGGCAATTTGATTACTTAGTAATTTGAATAAAGCATCACAAAGGGTATAGGAGAACTATATACATAATGAAGAGTTTCTCCAATTTTAATGAATCATATTTTTAGGAGATAAACCACAGTTAAAAGTTACTTTAGATACCAATTAAGGAAGCTATAATCATAAACATGCTGCCTGTTCCTGGAGTAAAATTTGATCAATCTGGGATCATTTCCTTTTCATCTGTGCAAAGTAAACAGTAGTAATTTATTTGTGTAATGATTCCAAGGAACTGAAAAAGTAAAAAAAAAAAAAAATTCAAGGACTAGAGCAGAAATTCAGCATCAGTTGGCACTCTAACAGGAGGTAAAACCTCAAGTGGTCCCATAGGTACCGCTAGTAAAATACAGAATCACCCAGAGGGCCAATAAGGCCAATGGCAGATGAAGATTTGTAAGTTCTATTAAGTCTCCCAGGCTACAAGCAATAAAGAAACTCAGAAGAGTTCATTGATTTTATCACTTTGATAACTAGGCTTCTCAAAATAGTTCTAGATAGTTTTGTTGTAGAAAAAGCCTGACTTCATTTTTCTGTTAGCATCGAATTGTAATCCAGAGCCAGAAGTGTAGGAACAAAGCGGAGTACAGTAACTCTAAAATAAAATAATACAAGGGAATGCTATTAGAAACCCCCCCCAAAAGCACCTACATGCCTTATTTTAGTCATTTATTAACAGAAATCACTGACAGAAATGAATGAGTTAAGAAAGCTCAGTCTGAGCTAAAGATAGCTCTAGAATTCAATCTTCTCTCTTGAGTGTAGTTATTCGTGCAACACAACAATGGAGATCAAAAACCAAGTATTTTTCTTAATTTTACCATAATGCATAGACATGCTCAATGTTATAACAACTGACTAAGCACTCCGCTTCTGAACGTAACAACAGAGGTAAGGAACCGTGTGACCTGGACAAATGTCCTTCAATATACACAGCACCAGAATTCAACAATGTAGAAAGAAGTCAAGAAACCTGCTCTCGTGAATGTGCAGCCATTTGTTTCTCCAGTTTTACTTCACAGCTCCAGTTTTTAAACAATCTAACTTAATAAATCTAAATATTTACCTGACACCAAAAAGCATAAGACACAGAAATTTTATAAGATACTACAGGGAAAGTACAAGGGAACGGTAAAAGACAAAATGTATAGTATAAACAACAGAGATTAATCCTGTTACCCTGTGCATCATAAATTAATAAGAAACATCAGAGATCTTTACCTAAAAATCCCAAAACCAAACGAGTTACTCCTGAACAGTTATTTCAGCAAACACATATTTTCCTGTTGATGTTATAAAAATCATTACGAAAGTTTGAGAACTAAAGAAAAATCATCACCCACATCTCTGACTCTTTAGTAATCATTTGTAATAGTCCCAGGTAGTTTTATTTTTTTCATGTATACAAAACCCTTTATTTTACTTTGGTAAGAATGCACTGTATGCTACTTGCTTTTTTTCACCTAAAATATTTCTTGAAATTGATTTCATATTGTTATGTAGAGCCGTCACATTTTTTAACAGCTACATATTTCCATGTATGGAGATAGCGTAATTTATTTAGCCAGTCCTACAGAATGCTGGGTCACTTATAAAGTTTGCTTTTGTAAGTAATACTGCATTGCTTCTTAACCTTTTTGCCTAAGATCAAGTGTAATAATGCTGCAACAAGCATTCCAGTATTTAAACCTTAATGCAGATATTCAGTATACTAGCAAGATAAAATCATGGAAGTAGATCTGCTCTAGTTGAGATCTTAGGTAGGTAAATCATAGTGCCTATAGGATTTTGCTGCCTAGATGCTTCACATTGGATGTAACACACAGTAAATATTTTTCATGTTGCTTTACAGCCTCCAAAAGTAAAGTTTTCCTGGTTTACTGTTTCTTAACCAATATATGTCAGTTTTCTCTCTCTGTGTACAGTTTAGCTGTCCCAAATTACCTTCTCCTGTAGCAGTGACGGTGAATATTTTAGAGCTATCAATGATAGCAAGCAGCCAGCTGCAGCACGTGTGCCATAGGTACACCAAGACTGTGCTATAGCATCCATCCTACACATAGGTATTTGTACAAGCACAGCAAAGGATTGCACACAGCACTGGTCACACCGGTTATCTAATCTTTCCCTTTATACTATAACTGGATTCACTATGACATATGTGTACTTCTTAATAAAGCAAACAAAAAATACTCTCTGCGCCCCCCCCAAAAAAAATTGTAGCATGACTGTCTTCATTGCCACGTTGAAAAAAGGACTAACATTTTAAAAATTCACTTTGGAGTATTTAAATACACTTAGCAAGAGCCAACCATCAATGCAGTTTCTTAACAACCAGTCCTTGTAAACTTTAAAATAGGAACAATTATTTTTTTCTTTTCTCTCAAATGATATAAGCAAATAGAAGTATAAATAAATAAACCCATATTCCATTCCAGATAAAATTAACCTTTGGTTTACCTAAAGATCAAGTTTAGTCTAGTTAGTAAAAAGGCCAGATCAGACAGTGATAATCAGCCCAGAAGAAAAAGAAACACATGACGCAGCCAGCAGATGGCCACTTGAAATTCAATGAACGGACACTTCTTGATTTGATGGCCCAACTAAGAAAGGTCTTTAGTTTAAGCTCTTCCCTGGGGAACCCTGGATGGCTGGACTACAGCGATCTGTGCAGGTCAGAGCCCTCCATCTCCCAGAAGTGGTTTCCATAATTCATAAAAAGCCTCCTGTTTACATCAGGCAAGCACAGACCAGAGAGCCACACTCCTTCAGATGCACAGTAACTTCCTCTTCTCCTCTGTGCTTAGCAAAACAGAGCGGAAGAGGGAAAGCCCTGTCTTTCAAAGATTCCATTTAAAAAAATGGAAGCAACCATATTTTTTCTTTTTCTTTCTTTTTTCTTGATACTTTTTTCTTTTTATTAATGCATATCTATAGCACATAATGTTTACATTCCTTGTGAGGAAATGGTACTCATACATAATATGTCCTAATTTCCCTTTTTTAAATACACTCTTTCCCTTCCATCCCTCCCACTCCCTCTATCTCTTGATCCCTTTGCCCTATTAGAATGATTTCCTCCATACTTCATAGTATTTATCTTTTATTTTGCTCTTCATTTATACTTTGAGTTTCATATAAGAGAAACCATACAGTAGCTAAGCTTGTGTCCCTGATTTATTTCACTTAACATTATAATCTCAAGGAGCACCAATTTTCCTACAACCACATCTTTCTTAAATTATATTCTATAAATACTTCGGTAACTGTTACCAAAGATTTGATGACAACCCCGTGAAGATAGAATCAGGCCTTGGGACAAGCCCTAGGAATGGAAATAGGTAAACTCAGAAACAAGCAACTGACTGAAGAAGGTGCCAAAATTGTTTCTCAATTTTGCTTCAAATAAAGACAACCTTTGCCACCCATGACCAGCTCTCAACCCCTAGTGAATTAATTATTCACCCAAATCAGAAAATGTTTGAGTTGCAAGTGGCCATCACTGCTAGAAAAAGATCTTGAACCTCTCTCAAATCATAAATGTTTCTGACAAGATATAAGTAAAATACATGCATCTAAATATTACTATTTTCACGCAAATATCTGTAAAAATACCGTGAAAAAACAGACGCAGAGAGAAGGGACTCTGGTTCAGTATAGCTATGAGTTCTTCCAGGAGCTGCAACTCAGTAAGTATTTAAATAAATAAAAACTGGTGGTTTTTAATGTCAGTCTGAGGTTACTGTATAACCTCATGGGTTTTGTTTTTGGTTTATGTTTTCTTTCTCCAGCTTAAAAAAAAATTATATCTGGCCCTCTGTATTAAGTCCCTTAAAATTCAGAGTTTTCCAAAGATTATTTTTCCCCAGATTCAGTATCCTTTACACTAGCACAAAATTCTAAATTGAAGATTTACAAATTAAAATGCAAATCTTTCTTTTTCCAAATAACTTTACAAACATGTCAAACTGGAAAAGGAAGTTGGAATTTGGGAAGCTATAAGAATTTTTTGTTTCTAAAGGATTGAATATGACTGCCAACAATTCCGTGGTTTTAGCTGCTTTCAAAAGGAGGAATGTGATAATAGCTCCTGGGTGGAATAATTTTGGCTGGACTTGATTAAATCTAAGCTTAAACTTACAGAGAACAGCTTGGGCTGCATTTTTTTTTTTTTTTTAAGAAACAGCATTGCATTTCATCTTGCTGTGGCCTTGCCAGATTCAGGGTCTTTTGGGAGTCTGGCACTAGATTAGACACTAACAAAGCGAGCTGCGATACCTTAGGTAATATGAGTTGTATAACTCCAATCAACACTAATGAGCATGCATCTCACTAAAGCTCAGCACATGTAATTTTGGAAAGGAGTTCTAAATGACCATAAGGTCCTCTCCTTTCACAAAAGACTGTTTATTAAGCTCCCTCAGTCCAAACAAGAATGGGTGAATTGCAGTGACTTATTTAGCCAGTGTTTTTGTTTATATTCTATTGTCTTTGTCTTATGGTAAGTCAATCATTTTACATTCCCTATTTTGCATCCAACATCTTAAACTCTGTTCGTCATATTCTACTGTTGACTTCAAGATGTATGATATAAACATCACTCGGGGTAATTCTAGGGAAAAAAATGTTAAATTCTTGAAAAAAAGGTCAAATTCTCTCAACTACGTTGGAGAGCTCCTTGACTCTGTTCTGAATACAAATACTATTGTATTTATACTATTTAATTTATACTGCTGAATTCAAATCTGAACACAAATACTATTAAATATTTTAAAACTATCTCATGAATTTCTGGTTCCAGAACAAGAAAAAGTAAATGTATGCATTCTTCCCTATTTCTCCTATTAAATACATCTAAAATCTCTGAGTGTCATATGTAAAACATACAATGAAAATGCTCTGTAAAGGAATCAAAAAGTATGGAATGCTTTCCCTCGTGGGATCTAGAGGAGGAAAAAAGATGGCAGGAAAGTAGAAGGAGGGCTATCAGACAGGAGGACGGTGTGGGGCACAGAGTAGTGGAATGGATCAAAGCATGTTATAACTATATCTGGAAATGCCATGATGAAATTCAATGTTTTGTAAAATTAATACTCATAAATAATTATATACTAGAAAAATACATTATGAAGAACATGAAAATAGACTGCCTATGGACCTTGGGATCCAAGAAAAAATGCAATGGTGAGTTCTCTGGGGTTTTTTAGTTTAGTTTTGTTGTTGTTGTTGTTGTTGTTGTTGTTTTCTTTTCTTTAGGCTTCAAATTTACCAGACTTAGAGCTGGAAATATCAGCAGAAACAGCAATGAGCATAGACAAAAGAAAAAAAAACTCTCAAAAAAGCAAGCATCCTGGTTAAGCACAATGACACATACCTATAATCCCAGCTAAGTAGGAGGGTGAGACAGGAGGATCACAAGTCTAAGGCCTTCCCAGGCAACTTTGTGAGATCCTGTCTCAAAAAGTGGTTGTGGGGCTGGGGATTTAGCTCAGCGGCATTAGTGCCTGTCTTGCAAGCATGCAGTCGTGAGTTCAATCCCTGGTGCCAATGGGGAAAAAAAAAAGACATTTTTAAAAAAATTTTTTAAAAAGTGGTTTCGGATATAGCTCAGAGCAAAGGTCCAGCATTCAGCCCTCAATACTAAAAACAGAAAGAAAGAGGAAGGAGGGGTGGGTGGAGCTAGTTTCTTATAGCCAGAGGACCTAGAAAACTTTTATACACTTCTACCCCCGACTACCTATATTAAGCACCACTCCCACCAGGAAAAGAAGCTTGAATTTTCATCCTGATCTGGTAGTAACAAAGTATGCATCTCCGAGGCGGGTGACTTCAGAGCCAGCTGAGTGGAAAGCCTGGATTTTCACCAGTTTGTAGCAATGATGAGTGAGGTTTCCTTGGTACAGTATCATGGGACCCCTCGGGGAATGGTAACAAGATACCCCTCTTCCTCCAGCCAGCATGATGTCAGCAAAGCCTAATGAGAAGCCCGAACTCCCACCTCCACCCAGCAGCAACAAGGCATATCCCTGTCCTGGGCACCGACAAATGCCATGTGGGTATGTTGTTAGTCAGCATTTCATCACTGAGACACAATAGCAACACTCGCAGTTTAAAGGAAGAAAGGCTGTATTCGGCTCAGAGTTACCGAGGATTCAGTTCATGGCTGGCTGGCTCCAAGGCAGAAACTTCATGGCAGACGGGTGTGGTGGTACTAAAATGCTGCTTGCTTAATGACAGCCGAAAACCCAACACATGCCCCCAACATATGCCCCCACACAGACACACCCAGAAGTGTGCCAGGCATATTGATAATCAAGCTTAAGAGTCACCATGAGAAACCTGAACTCCCACCATGATGTGAGGGAAAAATCTCAACTGGAATGGGAAAAGGTTGTCACAGACACTGACACTGGAATGACACCGATGTTGGAAATATCCCCAAAGTGTTGCACCATCATAGCAACGTTTCAGTGAATAGGTAAGAGCATATTTGAAACAAATAGGAAAAACAAGTTTTGACAAAGAATATAGAAAATAGAAAGCAAAGCAGAATGAACATTTTCAAACTGAAAACTACAATAACCAAAATATAAAATTCCCTGAATGGGTTCAATGGCAAAATGAAGAGGACAAAGTAAAGAACCAGTGGATTTAAGGACAGAATAATGGAAATAACCATTCTGAACAACAGTGAGAAAAACAGTAAGAAGGTGCACGTAATTAATGGACCTGTGAATTGTAACAAAAACATATAATATGCATGCACTCATAGCCTAAAAAGGGCTGAAAAAATATTTTTGAAACAATGGTAGCTAACACTTTCCAAAGTTGGAAAAAGATACAAACCTATAAATTCAAGAACCCTAATGAACTGTAAACAGAATAAACCCAAATAAATCCACATAGGATGCTCAACCTTTTGAAACCTGAACATAAAAGAAAATATCCTGAAAGCGATGAGAGAAAAAAACATCTTTCCTGCCTGGGGGCAGGAAGTAGGGTGGGTGGAGGTAGGAGTATAGAAGGGATAATTTGCTTGACAGTAAATTTATCATCTGAAACCATGAAAATCAGAAGGAAGCATCACAACATTTCATAAATGCTTAAAGAAAACAACTCTACAAGAGGTTCTCAAGATACATGGTGAATGCTTAAATTTTTAAAAAGATTATTAGAGCAAAAGACACATTGCCATTGGTCCCCCCACAATACTCCTCACTTCAAGCACATGCATCCCATCATTTCTGCTGCTTTCTGAAGCAGTTCTGGAAGTGCTCTTTCATCAGTGACTTTAGTTGCACTCTTATGCAACTGACCATGCTGATGTCCTGAATCAATTCAAAACAGCTTCAAAGATCATCCCTACTTTGGGGTAGAGCCAGAAGTCTCACAGTGCCAGATTCAGTGAGCACTGTAGCTGAGGACACACCATCACGGCTTGTGAGCCTGCCTCTCTCTGTTGGACGGCAGTCAGCAGCAGCATTCACCGTTTTTTTAAAGTCGCATCTCATACAGACACGTACAAACTGAGTGGGATTTGGGTTGTAGTCTGGGCACGTGTCTCTAAAAGGTTCACTATCGCTGGTAGCAGATCTGCCATCAGGTCTTCTTCAGAGACAGCTTCTGTTGACTTTTACCCCTCGAATGCACACGCCCGTTTCTTGGTACATCGTCTGGTTGTTCGAGTTTATTATTATTATTATTATTATTATTATTAACCTGGACATTTGAATCGAATAATGTAGAGCCCTCGCAATCTGACCCTTTGCTATGTTTTTGGTTTCGTTTTGTTTTTTCCGGTGGTTGCACCCCATCTTAAGTCAGCACCTTTCCCCAAACATGTGGAGTGCCTAAATTTCCCTTTGAATGCAGCTGCCTTTGAATGTCAGTCTTTGATACCTACTTCCCAAAATGGGTAAAAAAAGAGAACTGAAAAGAGGGAAGAAAAAAAGGACATTGATCTTCCAGCCACTGCCGTCTACAGATCAGGAACCCACTTCAGGTCTGGAGAACGGGCTCACAGCAACAGGGGAGGCGTAGTCGAAGCAGCCACAGAAGAGCTGATCCGAAGGAGCGTTCAGCCAGCTGTCAGGGCGCAGACCGAGACCCGGGGAGCAGAGCTCTTTGTGTCCTCCCAGGCTCCCATAGATGCTGAGAGAGATGCTCTGGGCCCGGGCAAACAGCTGCTGCCCCAGGGCTGGGAGTGGGGGGACCAGCGACTGCTGCGGTCCTGAGAGGCACAATTGATCTGAAGGAACCACAATTTGCCCAAGCGCGTTCAAGCCTTCAATAGCTGCCGAAATTCCAAACAGCTCCATCACATCCTGTGGGTGAGGTTTGTGCCCTAGGTGGGGAGACAGAGTCCTGGGCCTCCTTTCTCTGCCACAGTCTCAGAAGCCCTCTGCTTTGATATTATAGTTACATCGATTGTGTATATGCTTAGGTATTATACATGTTCATTTCTTTTCTCTTCTGTTCTTTTCTTTTTTTCCTTTTTTCCCTTGCATGGTGCTAGGGATTGGACTCGGGCTCTTTCTACTCAGCTGTATCACCAATGTATTTTTTATTTTGAGACAGTTTCACTAAATTGCTGTATTGTCCAGGCAGGGCTCTACCTTGTGATCCGTCAGTCTTCTGTGCATTCCCTCCCCCCAGTTATATCTTCAGTAACCACTCAGGAAAACTGGATAAAGGATGCACAAAACCTCCCTGTAGCATTTTTTGCCACTTCTGAATCTGTGGTTAAAAAAAAAAAAAAAAAAACAGAGAAAGAGAACCAAACCAGAGAATCACCTAACTTCAAATTCATGGACCAAATATGAGTTTAGCTTTCGTTGGATGTCCTCACCACTAGGGTTAAGGGCAACAGAACAGACATGGGCTTCGGTCCATTTTCATGAGGTTCGACTTACACTATGACTTTCAGCCTAACCTGGACTTCCCCACATTATTCCCATCTTCTTTCCTTCCATCTTTCCTGCCTGCCTGCCTTGTCAACAGCGAATTCCAGCATGTAATTCAGACACAGAGCACTAGAAGACTGCCTGACCAATTCCTGTAACCAGGTAAGGCTATTTTCCAAAACAAGCATGTATGTATAAACACACTTTACTACAAGTTATGCTTCTCAGGTCACCTTTGACTGATATATCAGAGATAAAGAAGGCCATTTCATGGTGAATATCGTAATGATTCTAACAATCGTAACAATCCTAAATACTTATGCAAATAAAAAAAGAGCTTCAAAATATATAAAATAAAAAACTGACAACTTCAATGAGAAATTGACAAATTCATGATAATCAGAGAATTAACTATTCTCAATAGTTGATAGAAAAAATAGACTAGAAATCAGCAAGTTACAGTAGGCTTGAATAATATTGTCACCAACTAATGGACAATAATCAAATGCTCTACCCAAAAGAACAGAACACTTCTCCTTTTCAAATGCAGCATTTATAAAGAGACATATTCTAGGCCATTAACAAGTCTCAATCAATTTAAAAGAATTCAACTGATGCAAAAGTTGTTCACTAACCAAAACGGAGTTAAATTAGTAATTAATATTAGAAAAATACCTGGAAAATCCTCAAATAGTTAGAAGCCAAACGTTTCTAAATCCATGGGTCAAAGAAGAAAATTAAAGATAAATTGTAAAGTATTTTGAATTTGAAAATAAATATAAGATATAAAATGTATGGGATGTTGCTAAGGCAGTAGGGAGTAATTTATAATACTAAATATTTATATTAGAAAATAAAAACTATCTCCAGTCAGTGAACTCACTTTCCACTTTAAGTAACTGCAGAAAAAAAGAACAAATAAAACTTAAAACAAGGAAACAAAAGAAAAAAAATAGAGCTAATGTGAAAAATCAAATAAATGGAAAACAGCAAAATCATTTTTAAAAATTAACAAAACAAAAAGCTGCTTCTTTGAGAAAAACATGAACTTTATTATTTTATGTAGGGGAAAAAAAGAGAAGATTTATATAGCAAAAATGAGAAAGGTGACATTGCTGCAGATTAATGGATACAAAAAAGACAATTATGAACAATTTTATGTCAATACATTTGACAACTTACATAAAATTGACTAATTCTTTGAATGTTCCAAAATATAAAGCTTACTACAGAAACTGAATTTGTAGTTAAGAATTTTCTCACACTTCCAACTCCAAGTCCATATGGCTTCACTGTGAATTTAGCTAAGTATTTAAGGAAGAAATAACCAGTTCTGGATAAACTCTTCCAGAAAAATCAGGAGTGGATAGTACTTTTCTAAACATTCTTTGAAGTCAGTGTGACCCAGATACCAAACTAAACAAACACATTACAAGAAAACTAACAGCCAGTATTCCTTGTGAACACAAATACAATACTTTTAGCAAAGCAAACCCACTAATATAAAAAATACATAATATACCATGATATCATCTCATATCATAAACAAGCAGGATTTATCTCAGGAATGTAAATTTGGTTTAACATTCAAATGTTAGCCAAGTGTGGTGGCCCATCCCATAATCCTAGCACTGGGAAGGCTGAGGCAGGAGGCTTGCCATGAGTTTGAGGCCAACCTGGGCTACACAGTGAGTTCAGGACCAGCCTGAACTATATAGTCAGACCCTGTCTCAAAAAACAAAAGAAAAATCAGTGTATGAGCTGTGTACTATCCTGCATGCCTGTAATCCTTGCACTTGGGGGGATTCTGAAGGAGGATTGCTGAGAGTTTGAGGCCAGCCTGAGCTACGTAGTAAGTTTAGGGCCTGCCTGAACTACATAGCAAGACCCTGTCTCAAAAACAAACAGAAAGAAGTCAGTGTATGCAAATGTAGGGAATTAGCTGGACCTGTGTGACTGTTAACAGTGCTGTGTCAACTTGACTGGATTAAGAAATGCCTAGCAGATTTGGAAAGCACTCTGCTGGGTATGTCTGGGTAGATCAGGGTGGCATGACTTTAGTTACTGTATATGGCCCCTTTCTCTGTGGTGTGTTCCCCTGCTTTGCTCTAAACTGCTGTGAACCAAACGTCTTTGCTCCACCACACCCCCCCATGATGTTTCCTCCTTGAAGCCAGCAAACCATGAACTAAATCCCCTGAAACCAAGAGCCAAATTCAACCTCTCTTCCTAAATGGTGGTTAGGTATCGTGTCCCAGTGACGGGAAATAATTAACATAGCCTGACTGCAGCCATCTTGGGTCACCTTGGGTCCTGCCCCTGTGTAACCCCAGTCTATTTTCCCTGTGTAATTTCCAAGCAAACTGCAAATAAACAACACCATCAGAATGGCGATGGAGCTATGACTGGATCATGGTGCTATTAGAAGCAGAAATGTGCCTGGTATCTTGGATGTGAGTTTGATGTAAGCTAGGTATAGTCTGGCTTAAATTAATTCACTTTTGTCCTCTTTTATAAGCCTCTTCCTTCAGATCCCAATCACAGGGATCCAAATATCTTGCTGCCACTCAAGCCATGCTTTTATATGGAGGTCTGCCAATAAATTTCATTCTGTGCACTCCTGAGTGTGTCCCTATGCAGTCTCAGCCCACCTGTGTCCAGTTTGCATATGCTGAGACCAGATCTTTCTTTCTTCCTTTTTTTTTTTTTTTGAGGTCTTTCTATAATAGTAAATGATCATCTTAACAAGATAAAAATGAGAAACAACATTGTCTTCTTAAAGGATATACAAAATGCCTTTGGTAGAATCTGATATAAACTCTTAAAAAGTAGAAAAATATTTTCCACAATATAATAAATGGTATATACCAAAAAACGACACCTAAGATCATCTTTAATGATTGCTTTAGCTTTCCATAACTGTGACAAAATACTTGAAAAACAAAGAAGGAAAGATTTATTGTGGTTCAGTCTCAGAGGTTCATGTTCACTTGACTGTGTTTCTGGGGTGTGGCGAGTCACAGCATCACAGCAGAAGGGTGCGGGGGCGGGGGGGAGCTGCTTATCTCATGAAAGCAGAGAGAGAGACAGAACCAGAGCTGAAGTGTCCAGGGACAAGATACAGGCCCCTGGTCATGCCCTTATGGCCTCTCCCTTCAACCGGGCCCCACCTTCTACGTTTCCATCGTAATAACGCCATCAAATTATGGCTCCATCAGAACTAACCACTGAAAAAGACGCAGAGAGAGAGAGACAGAGAGACGCAGAGAGACGCAGAGAGAGAGAGGAAAAGAAAGGAAATTTACAATGGAAAATTACATTTTAGGTAGAGATCTGATAATGTAAAACTGGAATTTAAATCTTTATGGAACATAGACATTTAGCCTGCATTTGTCAGCTAGGAAGGAGTATCCCTATCAATGGATATTTACATAAATGTGATTTGTCTTTTCCATAACTCAAGTTAGGCTT
>PVJX010014885.1:0-18604 GCA_004027295.1 Dolichotis patagonum
TGATTCCTGCTTCTTCATTCACATACTTTATTCTTAAGTTATAGATCCTCTTGTCATCTTCCAGTCTTTGTATCTTTACTGCCTGCTCCCTTGTTATTTTTAAGAGATCTTCCCTTTCATGACCCCGCATTGCAAGCCTGTGTTCAATTTTTGATAGTCTATCTTTGGTTTCTTTCAAGCAGTTTTGCCAGCTTTCTATGGAGACTTTAGTTTCCTGATAATCCCTTTGAATCTGCTTCATAAATTCTAGGTTTTTCCTGAATTCTTCATTAAATTTTTCTCTCCATTTGTGTTCCTCCATTCTTCTGTTTGTGTCTTCTTGAGAGGTGCCCAGCCCTTCTTTTATTAATCTACTTATCTCTTGTTCAATTTGAATTAATATTTCAGTTTTGGTCCCACTTACGAGGTCCTGAAGATATCTCTTTATGTCCGCTAACTCTGTGTTTGATGTTGCATTTTTGCTGCCCTTAGTCTCTTTTGTATTTCCCTCTCCTGGATCAATGTTCTCAGGGTTGGGGGCTGGGAGTGTTTTCTTATTTCTCCCTTTCGTCATGTTTTTGGTTCCTTCCATATAAGTGTACAGTGTAATTCCCAGACCCTTTTCTTGTTGTTTAAGGCTCCTCTAGAGGGCGCAGGCTAGGAGCTTTAACCCTCTTCAATAGGTTATCAGAGATTAGAGTTCACCCACAGGCAGTGTGCGCTAGCTCCTCCCTTCTGGGCCAATCAATCTTTGCAGCCCTTCACTGCATCAGTGTGCACTGATCTCAGGGAAGTAACTGGGTCCCTGCCAGGGGCGCGGCCTAGTCTAAGCAGATTCCACCAATCCGCTTGGCGAGGGGAGTAACCAGCTGAAGCCACTTCCTTATGGAGTTAGGGCTGTCCTGCCCAAATCCAACATGTCGTCCAGTCAGTTTCCCCTTTCCCGTGGGAGGGTCTTATTCCCATCACTCACCGCGTCCCCAAGAATTGCTGGACTCCCCAACCTCTGACTTCAGCGCGGCTGCAGTGAGACCTGATAGAACATTTAACTGTGACTGTCCATGGATTCATCCACTGATGATTATAGCCTCCCATGATCCAGTCACTTTTTCTTGAGTCTCATAATCCAGTCAAGCTGACAATTAAGTGTAACTGTCACAGTGCTCTTTGGGAAGAATCCCTTAATAGGCTGCTCTCTAACTCATCTGCCTCACTGGCCTAGTAGGCAGGAATATTAGGGTTTGCAAGAGCTCATTCTTAAAGCCCTTTGGGCTGAATCCTAGATCAGAAGGATAAACAGATGCTTCTCCTTGGGTTCTGGTTTCAGACATCCTGGAGAATATTCTTAGCAGAAACATGGTTTGAAAAAAATTTATGTCTTTTGGTGACGTGAAGACACCTTGGGAAGGTTCCTTTTCAAGAGGTACTGGCCCTTATCATGGGTATATCTGAGCAGACATTGGCAAGCTTGGTGTTAACCACTCCCCTTGAATAAACAAAAAGCCAACTTAGAAATGATCTCAAATTGGATGATAAATTTCTGGAAGATCATGAATACTTTCCTGGACAACTAACATTTTCTCCTGTAGACTTTACCATCTGGAAAAAATTCTATCTTCCTTTGTAAACTCTTCCCCTAGTCTAATGGGACTGTTATTATTTACCCCATTTTTAAAGTAATTAACTTATTTGGGCATGATGGGGCACACCTATAATTCAAGCACTTTGGGAGACTGAGGCAAGAGATTGTAAATTTCAGCTTAGCCTGGGTAACTTAGTCACTTTAGTGACACCCTGTTTCAAAATAAAAAATTTTAAAAAAAGAACTGAGATGTACACCAGTACAAGAGTCCTGGGTTTAATCCTTTCCACCTCCATCCACCCATACACATACACACACACACACACACACACACACACACAAAGGGAAGAAGGAGAAAAGAAAGAAAAAGACATGTTTGAAATTATTCCCAATAGTATCAGAATCAAGATAACCTTCATGGCTATAACAGTTTCTTTCTATTTTCTGATCTTAATTCCAAAATAAGGAATCAAAAACATTTACCTAGTTGTTTAAAACTAAGTACCTTTATGAACAGGACCTTTAAATATCTTTCCCAATTTCTTAATGATGGGATGTTTGCAAACACCAGCATAAGCTTTCCGGGAGGTATTCGGGGACTGTAGGAGACACAGACTCCATTCACCTACCAACAGGATGCACCACAATCTGTTTCAATGGGGGGAGAAAAGAGAACAAGAGACAAGAATTCAGAGAGGCAGTTACCCAAGGAACACTGAGACATGATCTTACTGTTTAAAGTTATAAAACATGACATTAGATAAAAAAGGATAAAAAGCATTCCACACACCATACTTAATGCAGTGTTAAAACGTAGTGGGCATCTCTTATTTGTCTGTCTATCCCCTCAGCCTTACTTTCTCCAATCCTTATTTTTTTCCTGGTAATTTCCCTGTTGTAACTTATAGTTCCCATGGAAACATCTATACTGTCTCATGATCCTTATGCCACTCCCTCTGTACCCCACTGCAGCCACCAATGATGGAGGACAACTGGACACTTCATAGACGCCTCACAGTCCTTTTCCTGGACTTCTAAACTCTAGAAAGATCAGCTCTGTTTCCCCAGAATGCAGACTATGAGAGGAAAGAATATTAGAAATAGTCAGTACTCAGAAGTCTACAGCGCAGTGAATATTAATTGGTGGTGATTGGGAATCAGCCAGCCTGCTTGTGTTTAATCTTAGGTTTTCCTCTTCACCAGGAAGGGATAAACACATTTCACCTCTGTGTGCCTCGGTGTATTGAGACAGTGGTGTGGTCCTGAGGATTCAATTAATTCATAAGGGGCAAGTGCAGAGCTTGACAATGCACATGCCATTGGTACTATACAAATGTTTATTAGCAGGAGCAGCTGCTGCAGAAGTAGAATCGCGCTAATATTGTCCCAGACAAATGATGGGACTCCAGTTAGTGAGATAATCCTGGTGGCGGCATTTCTGTTTCTTGGCTCAAGTTCATGTCTAAGGTCCACTGCAGTTTTGTCTTTCCTAGAGCTTGGACTCTCAACTTGCCTTAGATTCTGAGTCAATAAATTCCATTTTTGTCTTTTCTGGCTGAGCTGTTTTTTAAATTTGCCACAAGAGCCCAGTAACTAACTTTATTGAGCACTTAGTGTGTTTAACGTAGATGAGTCAATCGTAAAAGTAATATAATAAACACTCCTGACCATTAGTTAGAAATAACACTCTGACATTTTGCTTTGGATTCTACTCTTTATAATTATTACATAAAATGCAATAGATTATCACTGGGGCATCTATTGTTCTCCTCGCCAGGCCCGTTTCCCTTTCCTCCTCCAGAGAAAATGAGAATCTTAGCGAGTGTCCTTCCCATCCACTGTTTTTTACATTTACTCTGTGAACGTGTATCAAGGGGTAACAAGTGACACTAAAATGCATTTGTGGCGTATCAGGCAGTGTTCATTCTTCAGCAACTTGTTTTTGAAAACCAACATAGACATAAATCCAGATCTTCCATTTTAGATGTTACAGTTTAATTACTTGAACATGATACAATTTGTGTATTTCCTTCCTGATGAACACTTAGGTGTTTTGTTCACCCATGAATATATTTATTTTATGCTTACAAATGATCAACATGTTGATTGATTCCTTTGTATGGGGGATGTGTGTGCCTGGTGTGTGTGTGTGTGTGTGTGTCTACTCTGCTATAAAGTACATGCTGTAGAGAAGTGGAGGCAGAGGCCAGCCAACCTTGGCCATCTTTAATGTATCTGTCAAATTGCCAAGATCAACGTCAGTAATGGTGTGTACATGGTCCTTCCAGTGTTTGAGTTTGTCACTTAAAAATGCCAATGTTTCAGATGTAAAGTGATATTGTATAGTTATTTCAATGAATCTTCCTGGTAAACAGAAAAGTTGAGAAACTTCTACATGTTTCTTGATTCTTCCCGTTTTCTCTTCTAACAAATTCATGCCACTTTCGCTAATTTTTCCATCATGTTTTATACCTTGTCCTTCTTCTATTAGTCAGGGTTCACGAGAAGAATATATTTCATATAACATACATTTACAGTGGCTACCCGTGGAAGCAGAGATGGAGGAATACAACGTGGTCATCTGTGGGGAGCTGGAGGATCCAGTAGAAATTGGAAGCCTGGAGCTCACTGCAGAGTCCAGGGAGAATCTGTATGGGAAAGCTAGAGAGTTTGTGTTGTAAAGCTGGAGGCCCAGAGACCGTTGTCCAAAAGCAATGACCAAGACTGGAGCACTTCCGAAGAAGCAAAAAGGAGACTTCTTTCCTCTTTCTCTTTTTATTCCATCCAAGCCACAGATGCTACAGATCCAGGATGGGTCTTCACTCATCAGTTTGCAGCCTACATGTCATTGATCCACAGACACACCCAGACCTGTGCTTCACTAACCTGGCAGTCCATTCACTAACCTGTCCATTCTAGTTGACACATCACAGTTAACCATCATGCTTGCTAAGCAGCAGTTCAAGGTATGCTCTGATACTAATCACCAGAATTACCTTCTTCATTTCTGGCTTTCATATGCATGATGTCTTTATATAGAAACTGAAAATTTGATTGTAGCAAAGATTTACAGTCTGTCTCTTTGTTGCTGATTTTTTTGATACTGCATTGAGAAATTCCATATTACTGAGTTGTAAATATAGCCTTACAAACTTCCTTCTTGTTAAAATTTTGGGTTTGATTTTTATATTTTATACATTCACTGAATATATTTTTCTATGGCCTAATGTAATGATTTAATTTTATTTTCTTTCTATATGATTATCATTTCTAGCAACACATTTTAACTATCTGTCCTTCTTTTCCTTGCCCATTAGTGACATCAAACCTTGTTACACCAAGCATCTATGCCTGTGTTCTTCATTTTTTGTCCACATTTCCTTCCACATTTTCACTACCTGCCTCTGGGTCATTCCTAGTTGCTATCATTTAAATAACACATGGGAATGTGTTTGTGGTGGTTTCTAAATTTATCTGTAAATTATTTGCTACTTCTCTCACAGAGAGGTCCAATTCCCTACCTCTTGATTTGGGAAAGTTATGGTGACTGTTTCTAACAGTATGGCAGAAGTGGTACACTGTGTCTTTTAATGCCAGGCCATAGAGTGGATAGAGCTTCTGTCTGAAACTCTTTTGGAACATTTACTTTGGAACCCAGCCGCCATGATGAGAGGAAGCACAATAGCCACAAGGAGGGGACAGTTGTCCATGTTGCACAGCCACACACAGGGGACACATATGCATGTTGCACAGTCAAGAGCCAAAGTGTGGCCTAGCCAGTGGTCTGTACTTAGGGCTGTGAGGTGATAGGGGGTGCTCAGATGATTACATCTCCCCCCAGCTCCACTGTGCTCATGCCTCTGGGAATAGAGATGAAAGATTCCACCAAGAACCTCCCAGACAGCAGGAAATGAGCAAAAGCAATCCTGTTGCCTGAAGTCACTTAAACTTGAGGTGTTCTCTTGCACGCAGCATATGTTGCAACAGCATCTTCTCCTTATCCTTCTTCACAATTATCTTTGGTATTCTAGAATCTTCCTTCTTTAATGTAAATTTTAGGATTTGTTTGTCAACTTCCATGTAAAATACTGTGAGGATTTTTAATTGTAATTGTACTAAATTTATTACTTAATTTGGAGGAACTTGAATTCTTGATGGCATTTCTTTTCCTACCTACAAATGTAATTTATTTTTTATGTGTAAATTTTTAGATTTTTAATTTTTAAATACAGTCTTCCCACAAGGCTTTTAATAATTTTAATAATTTAATTTATTATTAATAATTTCATTCCTTAATTTTAATAATTGACACATTTTAATAATTTCATTCCTTAATAACAATAAAGTACTAGAAATTTTTCTATATTTTCTTGCCTCCTTTCTTCCCTCCCTTTTGTTCTCTTTCTCTCTTTCCTTCCTTCTTTTTTTCCTCCTTTTCCCCTTCTCTCCTTCCTTCCTTCTTTCCTTCCTGGTATTGAAGATTGAACTCAGAGTCCTCACACTGAGCTACATCCCTAGCCCTTTTACATAGAAAGTTTGAGACAGGTTCACATTAAATTGCCCAGGCTGGTCTTGACATTCTCCTAGCTCTGCATCCCAGAGTTCTGGGATTACAGGTGTGTGCTGTCATGCCTGGCATTTTTCCATAATATTTTCTAATTCATTGGTGTTGGTTTATAACATTTTTATTTATTGACTTGTGATTGTGAACCAATATCTAGGAATTTTGCTAAATTATCTCTTTAGTCTTAGTAGATTTGCTTTCCTATATAAATTCTGGGATAATTGTATAATTCATATATAGACACAACTCAATCATTAATTTTATATAATTAATGAATTACATAAAAATGTTTAATCTTTAACTCTTATTTCCATTTCCTGGCCTACTTTACAAACTAAGCCCTTTGGGACAAAGGAATACTCCTGACTATAGGGGACACTTTTGCCTTTTTGCTTGCTTTCAAAACAGTGTTCCTAATATTTCACAAAAGAACATGAATCTTAGAGATTTTTTGTACCAGGAATCGAACTCAGTACCTTGTGCATGCCAGATAGGCACTGTGCTGCTGAGCTATAGCCCTGGGCCTAGAGCAAGTTTTTAAGAATCACTTTTTATATTAAATATTATATATAAGATTTTTCTTCTAGGTTGAGGATTCAGATCACTGAGAGAGTTTGCCTAGCATAACCCAGGCCTTGGGTTAGAACCCTAGCACTATCATGTTTTTTTGCTTTTCTTTCTAGTTCCTTAAAATTTTCCTTCATGAAGTGGTATTAAATTTTAGAAAATGTTTTAACTATGCCTTTTGAAATGATTAATACTATTGAACCATCCTTGCATTTCTATAATAAAAATTTGCTTGATCATGGTGTTGTTTTCTGCTACACAGAGTCATAGAGCACAAGAATTCTCTTTGTGTTGCAATTTCTGAAATATAACAATTGAAAACCAGTCACCAATGACTTGATGATTCTTTTTGATTCTCCTTTATAATTTAAATGTTGTATCAGGTACCAGGTCAACTTGTATCTTTTTCTGGGACATTAACATTGATCAGTGCATCAGACAGGTTGGGTCATTTCTTCCTACGTAAAGTTGCCATCAGCCTGCCACATTGGTAACCTTTGTCCAATCATCCTTTTACCAAGGCAGTCAAAGTGCAGGATATTCCAAATCTATCATTTTCCTCTTTGTTTAAAAAATATTAGAATCCTTATGAAAAGAACTTTTCTTCTTCTCTCTCTCTTCCTCTTTCTTTTTATTCATTCATATAAATTTGCTCTGAGATAAAATGCATTTAGTAGCTTGGGATTTTTCCCATTTTCTGGTTTTTAAAATAAGTTGGTTTGATGGCGTTGTGCAGAGGTTGCCAATATTTCAAAAATATTAGTTTAAAGCCATAGTTTAAACACACAATTGTTGTGTTTCCATCAAGGACAGAGAGTCAGACTGCTTTGTCTTTGGGTGATGAAAGTCTCTGCAGGAGGACTCCCATGTCACTCTGTCTTGGTAGCTTTCACTTCCTGCTTATCCAAAGGTCCTCTGATGCATTTCCTCCCTGGATCTGAACCCAGTCATTTCTGCAAGGAAGGAGGTGGTTCCTCTAAGTGGGAAGAGGTGATGGCACTGGGACACCTGTTTTTATTGGGGTGTCATCACATACAGGCCATTTCATGAGGGCCTCTAGGAGAAACATAGTATTAAGCAAAAGGTACTTTGTAAGGTGATACTGACAATATAAGTGCTTTAAAAAGTCCATCTTCATTTTGACCTTAGGAACTATGCATTTGGAGCTCATCATCAGATTATTGTGTTCCAGATACTTGAAATAATTTCACCTCGATAATGTCATATTTTACAGTTGCATTCACTGTTTTGTATAGTTTTCAATTTTAAAGTTCTTTTTCTTATTCTGATTTCAATTGTAAATACAATTTGATTAGATATTTGCATGGTTTCGAAGGCATAAAAAACAAAGAATATTCAGAGAATATCTGGGTTTCCACTCTGATCCCAAATATGTCTGTGTTTTTGTAATTTTTAGCAAATGCATGCGATATTTACCTGCTTCTTAAATCAAAGGTAATATATGTGACATGCTTCCCTTCTGTTTATATCTTTAAAATTATATTTTCTGATGATCACTGCATACATATAATTGTATTCCTTTTCCTAGGTGTATGTTAGTGCATATTATTTCCCTTGGAATGGACACTCTTATTTTTCCAACTAACTATGCACTGGTGGGTATTTGCGGCCTTTCTAGGTTTTTACTACTAAAAATGGAGCTTCAATGATGAGTTTTCTCATATCATGCTTTTTAAATTTTTTTTCTCAGTGTGTCTTTGGAATTCCCAGGTAGAAGGATAAACACAAGCATAATTTTTCTGGATGTTTTAAAATTTCTCACCAGAGAAGCTGTACCGTTCAGAAGTTCATGGCCTCACCAGTGTATGTGTGTGTGTGTGTGTGTGTGTGTGTGTGTGTGTGTGTGCATGTGTGCATACTGTAAGAGTTCCCGCAAGTCTTTTCCTCTTCTGGTGTCCCCTACTTACTGCTCGTCCCCAGGCCTGGCCCATAACGTTTCCCATGGGCATTGTACAAACCCCTTCGGTGTGCTGTGGCCACCTGTGTGTTTTTCTCTGAAGCTGTTTCTGAGAGCTCTGATATCCTGTCATCTAAGATTCACCTTCAGATCTCAGATATTGCTCCTGAGATTGACCCATTGCCCGCTTTTGCCTTTGGTTATAATACAGCACATTTACATCACGAAGATGGTGAGGGATGTTTTGCGTCCTGTGACAGAGTCTGTCTGTCCTGTGTGTCCGTGGTCCATCTGAAATCTGCCTTCTGCTCCTTTCCTCCTCCCATCACCCTGGCCTTGTCCTGCCTCCTCCTTCCCAAACCCCTAGGCTTCCTGCTGCAATGCCGTTGCACGGGCAACTCTGTCCACCTGCGACGTTGCTCTCGGGCGTCCTCCTGTGCTGGTTCTGTCTTGTTCCAGACGTGGCTGCGATGCTGGTGCTGCAGAGGGGACCCCGGAGCTTCCCATGAAGGCACCTGGCGGCAGCTGCCCTCTGCTACTTGGCTCAGAGTTACTGTCCCATTGCACTGACACCTGCCCTCTCCTGTAAAGTGACAGCTTGTTCACGGCTGAGCATGTAGCGGCTACATAACAGATACTTGTGGAGTGAAACATGCACACGGCGGGGGTGCACCCCCACACTGAGCGTCACAAGAGGCCCGGCACCCCACGCACTGGTGCTGAGTGATCCCCACACATCTGCATGATGGTCCTTTTTTTTTTTTACATTGCCTTTGTGCTGATTTATCTACTCCTCATCTGTGTGCCACCCAAAGTAGTGAGTGGCTGCCCCACTGCACGGATGAGGAGGACACTCTGCAAAAGCACTGGCTAAGTAATTTTCCGTAACCCTTCCCCGAGCCAGCCTGGGCCTGCTCCTGACTGCACCGCCAGGGTGTCTGCAGGTTATTTCCCTCCTGCTCTGAGCTGTGGGTGCAGCAGGCAGACTTTAAATAAAGTGGTCTCTGCAGAGCCCGGCACGCAGGGATCAGTTTAAAGTAAAATGAGACGCAGAGACCAAGTCTAGGATGAGATGGGAGCAGATAGGAAGGCAGGGAGCTCATTGGGAAGGATTTTTAGTGAGAAGAGGGGGCGAGAAAGCTGTGGGGCTGCCTGTGGCAGGCTGCAGCCTGGAGCGTCCATGCCCCCCCTCCCCCCCTCCCCCCTCCTCCCCCAGGGCCATGGGGGATCAGTGGGGCTTATGGGGTTGCAATGGACCAAAGTTTATCTTCTTAATAGAGCACTTCAGTGAAGACTGGGGCGATCGCGGTGCCTCCGGATCTGTTTCTTGATTTCGCTTCTTCATCTCCCAGGAAACATCCCTGCCCTGGCAGAAAGGTGAACGGGGTGCTGGGGTCCCCCATAATCCCACTGGCAGGTGCTGCTCGGAGAGGCAATGTGTGCGGGTGCCACGTGCCGCCTCCTTTGTTCGAAGCCTCTGGCTTCCTCAGCGCTCAGTGAGGGACAAGCAAAACCAAACCCGACCTAAATCTGGGTCCAAATTCTCAGACACAATAAATATTTAGGGACAAAAGTAGAACTCAGTCAAACTGGCGGGTAAACAATTAGTCTCAAGTGGCCAAATTTCCAGTTAACTAACTTCCTCCGTTAAAAGAGTCTGTTTGGGTCTCTGTAGTTCGCTGGGTTACAGGAACCATTTTCTGTGCACTTTGTAATTTTACGATGTTCCTAGAATGCTGATCTTCATCTCGCTGGAAACTGGAGACAAAAATTACTGGTTCCTTTTTCTGCAATGCAGCCTCCTCTCCTGGAGATATCTTTAGCTTTCTGATTTATTTTCCTTTTAATAAAATATTGAATATCATTTTCCCTAATTATTTCTCATTGAATGTACTCCTTAAATCCCCCTTTGGCAAATAAAAAGAATAAAACGGACCTTGTAATAGGACAATGGTTCTATCACTACTGATAATTATACATTTTGTTCTCATTGTAATTGCCCTGGTTTGAACTGTGCTTATTTTAGAGAAAGCGTTCATTATTTTATCAACAACTGGCAGACCCCGCTGGTATTTACAGACTTTTCTTTAACCAAAACAAGGATTATAGCTCCTATCCACGGCTCAGCTGCTAAATCTTCGCTAAGAAATTTGGGAACCCCTTTTGAATGAAACCCAGTACAAAGCTTTAAGCACTCTTTGCAACTGAGTTGTATTAAATGATAGACAAAAAAAGCCCTCTGAAGAATTGGTGCTTAATTACAACTTAATTAGCATAATTATGCATGCTAATAGCATCTCAAATGAATAGCAGTTGTCAGGAGGTTGGGACCATCTGTAAGAATGTCGGATTAATACATCATTTTTTATTTCTAACAACGCTGTAACTCTTTCCCTGAAAGTGATTTTCATTAATCAAGTTCATTTTTATTATATAGAAAATTTGGCATTTTTCATTATGGGCCATTATCTGTTTCCCCATGCAGCCCTAATACAATACTAATGAGCCCCCGTGTGGCTGGCCGGCGTTGACAGTGGAGGTACAGGTGTATTATTATAATTGTTACAAACAGCACACCGCACCTCGAGAGTGGCGGAGTTCGAAACTCCTGGCACCCGCATTTCCACTTGGTGCCTCCCCAGGGCCTCGTACAATTTTCTGAGCTTTATGAAAAACATACATGTTTGCGGTTACAACGCAGCTATTTAAAGAGAAAGAGGCCCAGGATCACCTGCAGTTGGCATGGTTGCTGTTTTGCTGAGAATCCCTTTTGTGCAAATAGAAAGCTTCTGGGGCCCAGCGGAGGTGCTGGATCTGCCCGGGATGGAGAGGAGGGAGGCAGGCGCCTGGCTCCCCAATGCCCGGATGCCGGGAGCGGCACTCTTTGCTAACCATGGTCATAACGCCGCAGGGGGAACGTGTGTCTTCATGGTGCTTGATCCCAAGAAAAGCCCCAAATGGTAGCCTGGAAATTCACATCTGGAGTCCCCACCCCAGCCTGCGACAGCAGCCGGAGGGTACCAGGCAGGCTGCCTGCACTCAGCTGTCTTTACCTCTGACTGTGGCTTGAGGTGGTCTTCGGGGTGTATTCCAGTCCCTTCTCTCCTGCCCCCCCAGACGCACAGCAACAGTAAAACCCCTCTGTGTTCCCTAGGCACACCCCTGCACGCGCTTTGCGTTTGGCTGTTTTCAGAGGAGCCTCGTTTCTCCCTGTATTTGCATCAGAGGCTGAAGCCCAGGGCTGTGCCCCAGACTCCCAGAGGGGGCTGCGGGGCCTTTGGGGGGATTCCTTCTACCCTCAGTCCAGCTGCAGGGGAGCCCCAACCCTGTGCAGATGTGAATGAAACGCCTACCACTGCCCTGTCCCCTGCTTGGGTCCTGGACAGCAGCAGAGGCCAATCACAGGCCTCACAAAGGAGCCCCAGGCCAGGGTGAATATGGAGACCCCGCTGGAACATCACTGCTGCCGGGCTGCCTGGGGGGTCTTCTAGGGCCGGTTGGTGCTGGTCTGTCCTGTGCACCTGCAGATGGCAAGGGGGTATGTGGGAGAGGGGGGCTGTGGAGAAGATGTAGAACACTCAGGACTCTCCCCAAGGGAGGCTGTTACATCTGGAGCAGAGAGGGGCATGGTACATACATGTGCTAAGGCGCCTGGTTGTCATTTAACTGAAAATCAGATAACTGCTCTGTCTCTGCCTCTGTCTCTCTGTCTCTGTCTCTCTCTCCCCTGATTTGCTAAGCCTGGCCACCTTTAACCTGGCTTTAAGTCCTGCTCCTACCTGTATAAGTTGTCTAACTCTGGGCAGATCCCTAAGTCTCTCTCTGTGTTTGTTACCCTGTAAAATGAGGACAGTACCTGTTTACTTTAGAAATGTTTTAAAAATCAGAAGGCACCTGGAACAATGCAGGAATTAGCGGTCAGGTAGTGATAGTTGTTACTGTTTCAAGCGAGCGGGGCAGGGTGTGTTTGTGAGTGTGTGTGTGTGTGTGTGTGTAAATTCGAGGCCTCTGTTCCATTTCCAAGTGGGTTGTGTTTGTGACTCCTACTTGTTTGTGTTACCATAGTGTTAAACACTGGATTTGCTTTTGCTTGTTTTTTCTTTTCCCCTTTTCCCTCCTCCTCTCTGCTCCTCTCCTCTCCTCTCCTCTCCTCTCCTCTCCTCTCCTCTCCTCTCCCCTCCCCTCCCCTCCCCTCCCCTCTTCTCTTCTCTTCTCTTCTCTTCTCTTCTCTTCTCTCTCTCTCTCTCTGTCTCTCTCTCTCTCTGTCTCTCTCTCTCTGGTACTAGGATTGAACCCAGGGCTTTTTCACTGAACCACATCCCCAGATATTTTTAAAATTTCTTCAGCCAATGTTTCCCTAAATTGTTAAACTGCCCAGGCTGGGCTCAAACCTGTGACCCTCCTACCTCAGGCTTCAGAGTGCTGGGATTACAGGCAAGCTTCACGCCACCAATTCAAACACCAGACATTTTCGAAGCTGAAGCCTTGCTCCCGCCGCCTTGGATGGCCGGGCTGGGGTATTTGGCCAGGCCCCCGGGACAGGCGCGGTATGTGCGGCGCTTCTTTCTTCCTGCAGACCTTACAGGAGGCCGGCAGGGACAGGGGTGGCGCAGAGCAGCAGTTCAGAGCCTGCGCAGGCTTTGGGGCTCAGGGGTTCCTGCCCAGCGACCTCTGCCAGCCCGCCTTCCCCCTAGTGGGGAACAAGTGGAGATTACGGAACACCGTGAGCAGCTCCTGTGTGCAGGCTGAGTGTGGAGCCCTTGCCTGCTGGGTGTCAGGTTTCCCGCTTCCGTGCGTGCGTTTTCAGCAGGAGAAAGAGGACACAGAACAGGACCTGGCGCCACCTCTCTGCGTGGCGGCACAGGGGGAGGCTGCAAGCTGGAGGTGGGGACAGCATGTGGACCATGGGGTACAGGACACCCCTTCTGCGGGAAGAGCCCTTCCGCATTCCTTCTCAATGCACCTAACCCTCACTGAGCCCTGTAGCTTGGAGAACCCACTCTGGCCAGGTTTCCCTGATTCCTTTTGTCTCTTGAGACTTAAAAATCTTCCTTTGAATGGAGCGTGCACTGTTCCTGACACACTGTTCCTGACCCTGAGACGATTTGGGGTAGAAGACCAGCTGAATGTCCCGAAAGGGCAAAAATCAAACTAGAAACAATTCTGCTTGAGATTCTACTTGGGAGGCAGAGGCAAGAGGGTTACAAATTGGCCACGAGTGTGGGCGACTTAGCCAGACCCTGTCTCAAAATAAAAAAATAAATAAAAGGGGCTGGGGTAGAGCACCCTGGGTTCAATCCCTAGTTCTGGGGGGAAAAACCCCTGATTGGAAGAAAGGAGTGATTCCCAGGCAGCTTTGGGGGAATGGTCACCCTGCATCCCCCAAGACTGGATCCAGGGGGTACAGGAGTCCTCAGGACTGCAGCGAGGAAATGGATCTCCAGCCAGCAGCCCTGGGCCCTGTCCTGAGGAGAAACACTGGGAGGGCTTCTTTCCAGCCAGGTTAGTGGCTCCTGACCCCTGCCGGGTGGGCCCTCCTGCCATGTTTCTTTTTAGACCGCTTCCTGGTGTGAAGGTTTGGGCAGCAAGTCTCAGTGGCAGAGGGATTTTAGGGTGTCTGCCTTCCCTGTGTCGGGGTGCTGGGGGCCGAACCTGGCTCATACGCGCCAGGCAAGGTTTCTACCGGGAGCTCTGCTGGGCCCAGAGCTGCTTTTGTTGGTTTCAGTTTACTGATCTAGGCTTTAAAAAAATTTTTTTTACTAGTGGATGTTAGCAGTACATAATCTTTACCTTTAATTAAGACAACTGGTACATAGGCACAAGGTATTTTAATTGTTTTTATTCCCCAACTCTTCCTCCCCACTGTCTCTAGATCCCTTTCCTATTTGCAAAACCTCTATCTCCCTATTTCCTGTTCTCTGTCTTTGATTTTTAAATTATTTATGCTCTGGGTTTCTCATATAAGAAAAAGCATACAATGTTTAAATTTACATGTCTTATTTATTTCACTTAACACTATAGACTCAAGGTGCATCCGTTTCCTACAAATCACTCGAGCTTATCCTTCTTTATGGCTGAGTAATATTCCATGATATGTAAATACTACAGCTTATTTATCTGTTAACCTGTTGATAGCCATATGGGCCATTTCTAAATTTCGGCTATTATGAGTTTCTCTGCAGTGAACGCGGGTATGCGTGGATCACTATGACAGGGTATCTTTTTAACTCTTTCGAGAAGATACTTAGAAGGGGAATAGCTGGGTCCAGTGGAATTTCAAGTTTCAGTGTTTTGAGGAACCTTTGTGGTGTTCCCTACAGTGGTTTTACTGTTTGCGTTCCCACCACCAGTGGAGGGGCCCCCTGCCCACAGCATGGCCCCCGTTTGTTATTATTTGCTCTCTTGATGACAGCCGTTCTTGCTGGAGTGAGATGGGTTTTAGTGTGGTTTTACTTTGCATTGCTCAAGTAGCCAGCGACGGGGAGCTTGTGTTCATGCATTCATTGGCCATCTGCTGTTACTATTTCTTCTTGCCACAAAGTTTGGTCTCCAGGGACAGCTTGCTGCCGAGCCCTGCAGAGCCCTGCCGAGCCTGCCGAGCCCTCCCGAGTCCACCCGAGCCCTCAAACCCATGCTGCCTCTGAACTTCCTCTGGTACTGTGCAGAGGTCCTGGCCCTTCTCGGAGTGTCTCTTGTGCTCCTGCCCAAAGTGCTCCCTGAGGCTTCTCGGGGCCAGGCTGCTCCAATGCAGAGTTCAGTTTCCTTGCTGTAACTTTCCCCGTGTACAGTGCTACTCCCTAAAAGGAAAGAGGAGTTCTGCTCGAGGTGAGGGCGCAGCAGAGGCAGCGCGGTTCCCTGGACCCCTGTGGAGCAATTAGATCTTTTCATGCCGAAGCGTGCTATCGCCTGCAAATTAATATTAGATCTGATTTTGAAATAAGCCTAATGAGGGTGACTTTTGGCGCGGGAGGGGATCTGTGTTTTTTGCTGTATTTGCACAAAATTCTGTATCAGCTTGACACGTGAAGTTAAAAATAGGAATTCCGCCCTTCCTCGGGCTGGTGGCTTCGCACCCGAGCAGGGAGAGGCCCCGGCCCCTCTTTTCGAAATCGGTGCTTTGGAAACTCAGGCTGTCCGGCGCGAAAGTGGCCGGGGGGTGGGGGGAGAGACCTCGGCCTGTGGGGGATGGGGCGTGGGGCAGGGCCGGCCTCCAGGTGGTGTCCTCGGGGCTGACCCGGACGCTGTGCGCTGCCCGCCTTGCACACTCGGTTCCTTCTGGTCTTCTTAGGTGCAGTATCACCTCTAATGTTTTCTGTATCTCTCTTCTCTTCACAAGGTGGAGTCAGCAGCGTGGGCCAGAACTGGGGAGTGGTCTAAATAAAAGATCCTGTTTTAAGATCTTGCCAGACCCTTATTTCCCACATGTGATTTTCTCTCTTCTCATTGCGTGGAATGCTTTCCCTTAGTCTGCCTTTAGCAAGTAACATGCATCTCACAAAACCCTAATGAAACAACCCGTTCTTTTCCTTTTTCCTATTCTTTCTAGTAATTGGCTTCTAATCTTAGGCTCTCAAGACAGTTGGAAATCCCTCTATTAAAATGATATCTTCTGATTTTTAAATGTGCATGTGTGATGCCCAGACTTGTGGCATCTGGTAAGGTAGTCGGTAGCCACCTGTGGCTATTTTGGTAGACATTTAAACTGGTTCACATTAAACACATCAGTAAATTCAGGGCTTCTGCTGCCTGAGTGCGATTTCAAGTGCACAAAGGCTGGTGTCCACTTATTGGACAGCACAAGGGACAGTTACACCATCCTGGGGCAGGGTGCCCTGCAGAGCTGTGCTGGCCCAGAAAGTTGGTTCTTTTGGATTTGGGGGTTCAGCCCCCAGTTAACTCTCTTCTGGTTGCAAGCAGCAAGTAGTTGGCCCAGTCACCTCTGCAGGGCCAAGGTTTGGCACTGTATCAGCTTGAACAAATACACGGAGAAAGTAACTGGGGGGATTGAGTAGGTCTTAGAGCTTTTATTGGAGATGTAGAAGACGACCTGGGCACCTCTCCTCGAGTGCAGAACAATTGCTGCAACATTCATTAAATCGAGTCTGATTTTCATATACTGATATGTACAGAGTGGGCTATGCTATTCTATTCTTCCTTTAATTGGCTGTAAGTGATGCAAATAAGGCCAGCTAAGGTACTGATACGTAATCCTTGAGGCCAGCCTGACCGTTTCCTGTTTCCTCTCATAGTGGTCCCTGCAAAGGATGCAGCGCAGCGGGATGGCAGAGCCGGTCAGCTCCAGGAATCTCAGCTGGGTACCAGCCTCAAAGTAAGATGCCACAACTCCCCAGGGAGCAAAATTACATATCAGAAACTGAAGCCACAGCCTCCTAAAACCATGCTACCCTCATTGAGTTATGCAGACTGATCCTTCTGCATATCATTCTCCCTGCATATTGCAAAGATGCTTTTCTCCCTACGCAGTTAGCCAGCTCAGTTACTCCTGTAGTTCCTGGCATCCTCACAGTCACTCACCCTCAAGCCCCGCCTTCTTCAAGAGATAATAAATTTTGGGAGAGGCCTTGGATCAGGGCCTTTGTCCTCACATCCTCAGTAGGTTCAGGCTTAAGACTCCTTGGGTGCCCTTAACTTGGAATATGTCTTGGCATCTTTATTCTCACCATGGGTTACACTGGAGGTGGCAGATTGGAATTAACTCACTAGGATTCCAATAACATTTCAGTGGGATTACAAATATAACTCTCCGGATTGTGAGGAGGGCTGGAAAAGGGAATACGCCACTCACATCACACTATTACAAAGAATTACTATTGGGATTATAGTAGTGGGACTCCAGTAGGATTTGTCACTTATTTGCCAAGTGTCTGTTTGGCAATTCCCACTCTGCCAGACACTGAATGTCTGTGAGTGGGGCTGAAGGTGAAGCAGCTGGTGTGGTAGATGGTGCAGTATCTGCACTCTGTCACTTCTCAGCTGGGGGTAGGTATGTCTCTTGTGAAGTTCTTGGGGGTTCTTCTGATGGTTCAATAGTGCTGTAGCCATGATGACCTTTTTCCAGCAAACTGTAAGACATTCCCCATTCTTCTCATCCCTATTAAAATATAGTCTGATGGTGGGAACTGCAGCAACCATTTTGTGGCATGAGGTGATAAGTGAAAACACCCCAAAAAGACAAGCAGATAACAGAGAAAGACAGAACATACCATTACAGAGACTTTTTCTTTTTTTAAAATTTTTTTATTTTAAAGAGAAAAAAACAAAACAAAACAAAGCAGATCAGAATAAAACAATGCAGTCAACACAGCATTTCAAAACAAGACAACAGGAACTCAATAGTGGTTACCATAATGTCTCTTGTTTTCTTTGAAATAGTCATTCGGATCTTCACACACAATGAATTCAGACAACACAAAATGGTATAAAACTGTTCAAAAGAATGAAAGCATTACAGGCCTTCAAAACCAGACAATAAGAAAATGGAAATGAAGCAAGAGCATCTCCTGAGATCCGGGCCATGCTGGAACTTAGGGTGCCAAGCCAACCAGTAAGCAGCCTGCCACCCTGGAAAGTGACTGTGGTCTGGGGAGCTGCGGCCACCCCAGGGTGGGGAAACCAGAAGCAAGAGCGTCTCCTGAGATCCGTGCCATGCTGGAACTTAGGGCGCCAAGCCAACCAGTAAGCAGCCTGCCACCCCGGAAAGTGACTGTGGTCTGGGGAGCTGCGGCCACCCCAGGGTGGGGAAACCAGAAGCAAGAGCGTCTCCTGAGATCCGCGCCATGCTGAAACTTAGGGCGCCGAGCCAACCAGTAAGCAGCCTGGCTGCCCTGGTAAGTGACTGTGGTCTGGCAAGCCTCGGCCACCCCAGGGCGGGGTGGGGGGCCAGAAGCAAGAGCGTCTCCTGAACTATTACACATGTTCCAGTTCCAATGAGACACAGTGTGGTAGATAGAACCAATGGTGGTGGAACAGAAAG
>PVJX010014885.1:18704-43984 GCA_004027295.1 Dolichotis patagonum
TCAAACAATTTTTTTTTCTTTTTTATCAAAAATGAGATATTATAGTACCCATTGATCATTTTCTGTTATTCGGTTCAGAAAGCCCTGTAATTCTTTCACTCTATGTATGGCTTAATACTATTGTGTTATGTTTGATATTATTGTATTTGAAACTATGCTCAACTATAGCAGAGTAAGAGATACGGTGTTAGATACTGTTAATGTCCAGTTGACTTAATGTAAAGTACTGTGCTGCCTAAAAAAAAAAAAAAAAATCTCTTTACCCTTATAGTTGTCTATAATGATAAGCCTTCAATATTTGCCATAAATAAGCACAAGGGTTTTTTGTTTATTTGTTTTTTCGTACTGTGGATTGAACCCAGGGGTTTTGCACTGACTTTCATGCACTCTTTTTTATATTTTATGTTAAGATAAGGTCTCCCTGTGTTCCCTGCAGTAGCCTCAAACTGAAAATTGTCTTGCCCCAGCCTTCCAAATGACTGACATATAGCATGCATAACTGTGGCCTGGCCACATAAGCACATTTTATTGAATCTCTGTTTCATTATTTAGGAAATCATGTAAATTTGTTGTCAATGTAGCATTTTTTGTTTGGGTTTTGTTTTTTCTTAAACAGGTCTCACTACGTAGTCTAGGTGAATCTTGAACTCACTATGTAGCAAAGGGTAGCTTTGAACTGGTATCTATCGTCCTACCTCAGCTTTCCAAGTAATGGGATTACTGGCGTGCATCACCATGCCTGGCTAAATTAACAACACTATGTAGAGAAATTTGCATGCAACAAAATGAATAATAAAACTTTCAAATATAAAAAAAAAGAAAATGAACAATGGCTACCATAATGTCTCTTGTTCTCTTCAAAATAGCTGTCTATACCCTCACACATACTGAAATCAAACAATAGAAAATAGACTAAAACCAATCAAAACAAAGAAAGAAAGCATTATTGGACTTCACAACAAGATGATAGGAAGTCAGCAAAGGCTACTATAATGTCTCGTTTTCTTAAAAGTAGCTGTTCATACCATCACATGTAATGAAATCAACTCTTGTAAACTCTTTAGAAGTTCTAGGGATGTATAAGCCTATACATGTACATCTGTTCTTTCTGTATTAGAGGAAAAAAATAAATTATGAGGAAAACAAGAAACAAAAGAGAAAAATAAATAACAATAACAAAGAGCCCAAGCAATGACAATATAGGTGTTTAAAACAAAGTGGTAGGAAAATAAATAAGATTATTATTTTGCATAGTTATCTTCAAAAGAGTCACTCACATTATCAGATATAAACATGCAAAATTGATTCAATCCTATAAATGTTAACTGTTTTGTTCCAAGAACTAATAGAATTAGCACAATCATCTTAGCTATCTTAAGTGTGTATATACAAATTTAAATCTTTTTTCTTTTCCCTTCCTTCTTTTCTCCTTTTCCCTGTATTATTTTTCCCCTTTGAGTAGATTTTTACCCTTTCACAATATTTATTGAGGATTTTGTATCTTATTTACTCTTTCAGTTTCTTATACTAGGGAGACAAAACAGTATTTACACATGTGAGTTTGATTTATTTTACTTAAGAGTATGGCCTCAAGTCGTATCCATTTACCTATAAAAGCCTCAATGTGATCTGTCTTTATAGCTGAGTAGTACTCCATTGTATAAAAACATCACATCTTTTTTATCCATTCCTCAGCTGATGGGCACTTAGGTTGCTTCCAGGATCTGGCTATTACAAATTGTGGTGCTATAAACATGGGTGCACATATATCACTGTGGTATGATGTTTTCAATTCTTCTGGGAATGTGCCCAGAAGTGGAATAGCTGGGTCAAATGGGATCTCCAATCCCAGCTTTTTGAGGAATCTCCAGACTGAGTGGTTGCATCAGTCTACACTCTCACTAACAGTGCAGAAGAGTTTCTTTTTCCCCACAGCCTCTCCAGCATTTGTTGTTGGTGGTTTTCTTGGCTCTGGCCGTTCTTTCTGGAGTGAGATGGAATCTCAGTGTGGTTTTAATTTGCATTTGTCTAATGACCAATGATGCTGAACATTTATTTATTTATTTATTTACCATTTGTATTTCTTCATCTGAGAACTGTGTATTCATCTCAGATGCCCATTTTTAGATTTGGTCTTTGACTTTCGGGGGTCTGATTTTTTAAAAAATTCTTTATATGTTCTAGATAAAAGTCCTTTGTCTGAGTGACAGTTGACTAAGACTTTTTTCCCAATTTGTGGATTTTCTTTTCACTCTGCTGGATATTTCTTTTGACATGCAAAAACTTTTTAATAAGATGAGATCTCAGTTATTGATTCTGGGAAGCATTTCCTGTATTGTTTGATTTTTGTTCATGGATTCTCTGCCTGCCCTTATGTTTTCAAGATTTCTACTGTTTTGTTTTCCAGAAGATTTTAATGTTTCTGTTTTAATATTTAGATCTTTGATCCATCTTGACTTTTAGTGCATGGTTATAGGCATGGGTCTAGTTTTAGTTTTTGGCATATGGAAAGCCATTTTTTTCAGTTCCACTTATTAAAGAGGCTATCTTTCTTCCAGTGGACATGTTTGGCCCCTTCGTCAAAGATAAGGTGGCTGAGTGTGTGTGTACGCGTGGTTATATCCTCTAATCTATTCCATTGATCTTCAGGTCAGTTTCTATTCCAGTACCATGCTGATTTTATCACAGTAGCTTTGTAGTATGACTTCAAGTCAGGGATTGTGATGCCTCCTGCCTTGCCTTTATTGCCCAGAATTGTCTTTGTTATTTTAGGTATTCACTTGTTCCAGATGAATTTTAGGAATGATTTCTCTAGATCTGTGCTGTATGCTAATGGTATTTTGATTAAAATTGCATTAAATCTATATAACAGTTTTGGGAGAATGGCCATTTTCACAATGTTTGTTCTTCGTATCCATGAACAAGGAATGTCTTTCCAGTTTTTGAGATCTTCTTCAATTTATTTTTTTCAGAGTATTGTAATTTTCACTGAGTAGATCTTTTACTTCCTTCATTAGATTGATTCCTAAGTATTTCATTTTTTTGGATGCTATTGTGAAGGATGTAGCTTTTCTTATTTCTCTCTCAGTGAGTTTGCTGTTTGTGTAGAGCAATGTTACTGATTTTTGAGTGCTAACTTTGTATCCAGCTATGTTACTGAATTTGGTTATTATACCTAGAAATCTTTCAATGGAGTTTTCAGGCTCTTCTATGTAGAGTATCATGTCATCTGTAAATAAAGATAATTTAACTACTTCTTTTCCCATCCTTATTCCTTTTATTTTTCTTCCTTGTCTAATTGCTCTGGCTAATATTTCCAGTGCTATATTGAACAGGAGTGGTGATAATGGACATCTTTGTCTTGTTCCTGATTGAAGAGTAAAAGCTTTCAGTTTTTGACCATTTAATGTGATGCTGCCTGTTGGTTTGTCATAGATGACTTTTATCAAATTGAGGAAAAGGCAATCTATTCTGATTTTCTGTATCATGAATGAGTGTTGGACTTTATCAAAAGCTTTTTCTGCATCTAATAAAATGTGATCATGTGATTATTATTTTTGGCTCTATTGATATGGTGGATTACATTTAATGAACTACATATGTTGAACCATCCCTGCATTCTTGGGATGAATCCCACTTGGTCATGGTATATAATCTTCTTGATGATTTTCTGCATTCTGTTTGCCAGTATTTTATTGAGAATTTTTGACTCTATGTTCATTAGGGAGATTGGCTTGTAGTTCTCTTTTATGGTTGGGTCTTTCTCTGGTTTTGGTGTTAGGGTTTGGAGTTAGGGAGGATTTCTTCCCTTTCAGTTTCATTGAAGAGTTTGAGGAGTGTTGGAATTAAATATTTTGAATTTCTTTTAGAATTCAGCAGTTAATCCATAAGGACCTGGGCTTTTCTTTGTTGGTAAGGTTATAATTACATTTTTCATTTCATTAATTGAAATTGGGTTATTCAGCAGTTTTACATCTTCTTGATCCAGCTGTGGTAATTCATAAGTTTCTAGGAATAATCATTTCTTCTGTGTTATCAAACCTATGAGAATAAAGGTTTTTGAAGTAAGTATTGGTGATCGTCTGTATTTCCACGGGGTCTGTAGTGATTTTGCTCTTTTCATTCCTCATTGCATAAATTTGAGTTTTTCTTTTCTTTTAAAAATAAGTTTGGCTAGGGTCTTATCAATTTTATTTATTCTTTCAAAGAACCAACTCTTTCATTCATTGATTCTTTGTATTGTTTTGTTAGTCTCTGTTGCATTAATTTCTGCTCTGATCTTTGTAATTTCTGTCCTTCTTTTGGCTTTGGACTTGACTTTTTCTTCTTTTTCTAGATGTTTGAGTTGCAGCATCAGGTTGTTTATTTGTGTTTGTTCTGTTTACCTGATGTGAGAATTCACAGCAATAAATTTCACTCTGAGGACTGCTTTCATTGCATACCATAGATTCCAGTAAGTTGTGTTTGTATTTTCATTTGCTTGTAGATACTGTTTAATTTCTTCTTTAATTTTCTTTGTTTCCCATTGATAGTTCAGGAGTGTATTATTTAATTTCCATGTGTTTATGGAGTTTTTTGCAGTTTCTTTTGTCATTAATTTCTAGTTTCATGGCACTATGATCAGATAATATGCATGGGATAATTTCAGTTCTTTTGCATTTACTTAACCATGTTCTGTGGGGTAATATATGGTCTATTTTAGAGAATGTCCCATGGGCAGCTGAGAAGAATTTTTATTCTGATGTTGGCTGGAACACTGTATACACATCTACTAAGTCCATTTGTTCACAAGTTTGATTCAGTTCTGTTATTTCTTTGCTAATTTTCTTTCTTCTTCTTCTTCTTTTTTTTTTTTTTTGTACTGGGGATCGAACTTACAACCTTGTGCTTGCAAGGTAGGTGCTTATACTGCTGAGCTAATCCCCGGTTCTTTGCTGATTTTCTGTCTAGTTGATCTGTCTTTTTGTGTCAGTGCAGTGTTAAGGTCTTATTCTTGTGTTATTGCTTATTTGAGTTTTCATTTCTATTAATATTTGTTTTATATAGCTGGGTGCTCCCATATTTGGTGTATATATATTTAAGATTGTTACCGTTTCCTCTTGAAGTTTTCCCCTAACTAGTATGTAGTGACCTTATTTATCTCTTTTGATCATTCTTGGTTTGAAGTTCACATTGTCTGCACACAGAATAGCTATCCCTGATTATTTTTTGGTTCCTGTTGCATGAAGTATTGTTTTCCATGCTTTGACTTTCAGTCTATGAATTTCCTTTTGGGTTAGATGGGTTTCTTGTATGTAGCATATGGTTGAAGGTTGTTTCTTGATCCACTCTGCCACTCTGTTTCTTCTAATTGGTAAATTGAGGCCATTTACATTAATGGTTATGGCTAATATATATTGGCTTATTTTTGTCATGTTATCTTTCTGCTGTTGGTTCTTTACCTTTCCCCTCTGTTTAATTGTTTGCCTTGCTTAGTGGTTTTTGCTGTTGGTGTTCTTGAAGTCATAGTTACTTTTATGTCTATCTAGAATATCTTTTAGTGTTCTTTGCAGGGTTAGTTTGGTGGTCATGAAGTTCTTCAGCTGTTCTTTGTTGTGGAAGTATCTTACTTCTCCATCAATTTTGAAGGACAGTTTTTTAGGGTACATCAATCTGGGTTGGAGGTTGTTTTCCTTTAGGATCTGAAATACTTCACTCCATGCTCTTCTTGATTTCATTGTTTGTGTTGAGAAGTATGCTGTGGTTCTGATGGGCTTTCTTTAATGGGTGATCTGTGTCTTCTCTCTAATAGCTTTTAATATTCTGTTCCTATGTTGAATTTCTGGGATGTTGGTTATTATATGTCTGGTTGTAGATTTATTTTGGTTATGGCTAAATGGAGTTCTTTATGCTTCACTTATCTGTGTATCAGTTTCCTTTCCCATGTTTGAGAAATTTTCAGCTATTACTCCCGTAAACAGTCTTTTGAGATCATTTGTGTTGTCACCTTTTTTGTTTTTGTTTACACCTATCAATCATATTATTTTGCTTTGCATCATCTTGCGACTGTTTAATTGTTATTTTTAAAAGATCTTTCCTTTCCTGTTCACTAGCTGCAATCTTGTCTTCGAGGTCTGAAAGTCTTTCTTCACTTTCATTGAGACAGTTCTGCCAAGTTTCAATGTAATTTTTGATTTCCTGGATATCTCTTTGAATTTGTTTCATGCATTGTGTTTCTTTCTTATATTGTTCATTCAAGGTTTTCATCTTTTGCAGTGCTCTTCAATTTTATTGACTATGTCTTCTGTATTGGTTGATTGATTCTGTCAACTTGAGACATTTAGAAGCTTAACTAAATGGGTTTAGCAACTCTACACCCAAGGGTGTAGAGGAAGACCCACCCTAGGTTGGCTCATCACCTGGAGGTATAAAAGGGAAGGAGGAAGGACGAATGCATTCCATTCTTCAGAGAAGCACCAGTCTTTGCCTTTGGTTGGACTTCATCCCCTGGCTTCCAGTGTAGACTCTTCAGCCTTCCATTGTAGAGCCTTCAACCTTCTGTCACAGACCCATCAACCTGCTGGTGTGGACTTGCACAAGACACTAGGGTGAACTCCAGACCTTGGATTGAATCCTTTGGCCTCCAGTGTGTAGACGCCCTCTGCACGCTTCCTCATCTGACTCTGTGGCTGACCATCGTAAGCCAATCTTGTTGGTTTTTTTACGTCTATATATCTTGTGTTGTGTCTGTTCTCTCTCATAAAACCCTGACTAATACATCTTCTTTAGATATGTTCAACATTTCTTTTACTATGTTTATCACTTCTTCTTTTACCTGGGAGATTGTTTCTGATCTGAGTTCCTTTACAGCTTCATAGTGTGGTTTGTTTACTTCAGTTGCTATCATTTCAAATGTTTTAGGTGTATGGCTTACATTTCTTCTGTGTCCATGTCTCCTAGGCTTGTCTGGGATTGGCTGGAGGTTTGAGATTGCATTTTGCTCTTTTGTTTTGTCATTTCCCTGTATTCTCCCGGAGAAGCTGAATGCAAGGTCGCAGTTGCTTTCTGGGTTGAGGAACTTGTCAGTACTGCAGGGAGTGGAGGTCATTAGTCTCCCTTTACAGAGACTTTGTATCAGCCCCAGGCCACACATGTCCCTAGACTTCTCATTCTATATCGCCAAATCACATGCCTGTTTTTAAAAATCGTAGTAGTCAGGTTTTACTTGCCTTGCAGGCAGAGCCAGTTCTGATGCACACAGATGGAACAAGGGGAAACCCGTTCCCTCCTGACCTACAGATGAGGAGAATTCCTCTCAAAAGCACAGTGCTTGTGACCTCCGGTCATGGGCATGGAACTCCTGAAGGCTGTGACGTTTCTGACAGGATTATCAAAGGACTAGGGAGACTGAACCCAAGGAGGTTTGGGGGCAAGGGACCCCCAAATTTAGCCAGGATGGGCCTCCACCTGTCTCTTTGGCTCTTGAAGCCTTTAGGTGCTTGTAGGGGCGTCGTCTCCATGGCTGCTTCCAATGGACACCCCTACCCACCTGTCTTCAAGCTAGCCTGCACGCAGGGCAGGCACCCTAGGCTGGCCTCTGGGCCAGCCTAGAAATGAGCAGGGATGGTTCTGGGGTGACTTTGGAGTCTTTCTCTTTGTGACTTTTTCCCACAATGTTTTCAACTGAGAGTGGGCCAGAAAGAACTCTCTTTCATTTAGACACAGTGAAGCTGATTATTTTTTTTCAGTCCTGGGGATTGAACCAGGGCCTTCACATTGAGCTATGTCTTTAGCCCATTTTTAAAAATTTTTATCTTTAATTTTGATACAAGGTTGTGCTAAGCATTTAAATTGCCTGGGTTGGGCTTGAACTTGTGACCCTCCTGTCTCAGCCTCCCAGAGAATTGGGATTACAGGTGTGCACCACCATGCCCGGTTAATGAGGGGAAGTGTGTTAGCTGGAGAGGACAAGGGTATCACGGCTTTTAGCTCAGCCAGGCCTCCGTGGATCCCGTCCTGTGGTACGAATGAGGAATCCTGAAGTGCATGGACAGGATGTCTGCTGCGTGCTTGTCACCCAGTGGAACAAAACCACTTGTTGAGACAAAAGGAAGAGGGAGAATTCAGCAGCATTTTCACACTCTGTCCCTGCAGCTTGCTCTGCCTTGACCGCGGGGCTCCGGACCTTGCCTCTGCTGTCACAGCAGACTGACAGCGAGCTGGGTTTCAATCAGCACGCTCTAGATTTGCCGGGATTTTGAGCAATAAATTGCTAGCTAATAAATTTCCCATTGCTTCCTTTGGTAAATGCCAGAGAAGGGCCTGGACGTTCCGTGTAGATTTAATTACACATTTAGTGTTCCTGTAATTTTGAATTAATTACATGCCAAACAGATTTATGTTCTGTGTACTTAATAAACCTCCGTAAGTGCCCTTTTTTTAAGCAATCAATTGGTATTTAGGACCCGGTTTGTTTTTTAAAAATAATGGTTCTGTCGCTGGGTCTTGTACCTTCCATATGTTTGGGTGTTGATAGAATTAGAGGCGCCAGATGTTGATCCTGTGGGGAACGCAGATGCTGGTAGATAGTGGGGTTTGGGTGCAGAGTGTGGGGGGCTCTTACTTGGGCTTCAGAGAATGGAAGCAGCAAGTTTGTTAGCAGCTGGGGTTGGTGCCTCCATCCGGGCCATGGATGTGGGGCTTTGGGGAGGTGCAATGTCCTGCTACACTGGCAGGGGGACCCCTTGTTGCTGGTGGTGCTGTTTTGTCCTTCAGGTGGTCTTGCTGTGTTCTGGGGGGCTCCGGATGGAGCTGATGGAGTGTTTACTCTGGGCCCAGTATGTGTGGGGTGCTTAGCAGGCTCTGCTCCAGGCCTCTCATCAGCATCACAGAGCAGAGAGGGTTTCTGGGGTACAGATCTGGGGACACCAGGCCACTGACTGGGGTGATGGGCAGTGTGCAGCTGGGACTCAGACTCCACAGGACAGGGGTCTTGCATGCTCGGTCACTGTGGTTTGCTCCTGGGGACAGGTTAGGGACATCCCCTCTTACCTGTAGTTTTGGTGAAACCCAGAGTCAGCTACAGTCTGCAAATGCTAAGTGGGAAAGTCCAGAAATAGCGCATCGGTTTGAAACTGTGCTGAGTTCTGGGTTTGGTGCTGGCATCCCTGGCCCTCCTGCACCATCCCACGCGGGTCACGAGTCATCCGCGTGGCCAGGATGTCCAGCCTGATCTTAGGGGTGCATTTATAGGAAAAATAGGGTGGGTGAAGGCCCAGTCCTGCCCTGGGATCTGTGGACTCTGGCCCTGAGGGTGGAGGCCGCTGTACCTCATGTCTGTCACTGCTAACTCAGTGCTGGCATCCAGTTGGTTTCCCATGTCCTCTCTGAGCCTCACAGCTTAGCTGGCTTGGAAATAGCAAGTGGCCTCTGGGTGGGATGAGGCCTCTTGCTGGTGGGCAGACCCTATGGTTGCCTGCTTGTGGTGACCCCTCAGGGTGGAGGCAAATGGGGAACAAGGCAGGGAACCCATGCCCCAACCCAGCATGGGAACTTAGGGAACCTGTGGCCTGTCCTAGGTTTGCATCGTGGCCCAGCAAGTAGCCCAGAGCCTGCAGCCAGCCTCTCTGGGTTGGGACACTGCCGGCAGCAGCACCTTTCCTAATGGGGGAAGACTGGCTTGGGCTGGGAGAGGCCATGCTGTCCCCTTAGGTGGAGATGCAAGCAGGCCTCTGGGGACACAGGGGCAGGTCAGGATGACGAGCCCAGGCTGCTCAGGAAACAGAATCGGGTGGGATGTGCTCGCTTGGGTGCTTCCTCCACATGGACGCAGGCTAGGGATGCTGGGCTTCCCCGAGCTGCTCTTTGGTGTTCATTGTGTGGTGCCCACTGACTCTTTCCCTGACCACCTGGCACCCTTGCTGAGGAGGCTTTGAGCTGAGCTATGCTGAATCAAGGGGAAGCAGGACATGGCGATGCCCACCTATAACACCAGCACTGTGGGAGGCTGAAGCAGGAGGATTGCAAATTCAAGCCCAGCCTGGGGAATTTAGCAGTGTACCAAGACTTTGTCTCAAAACAAAAACATAAAAAAAGGCGAGGGATGTAGCTAGTGTGAAGGCTCTGGGTTCAATCCCCAGTGCTTTAAAAAAAAAAGAAAAGAAAGAAAAAAGAAAAGAAAATAAATACATGAAAAGAAACTTGTGCTTTTTGCTAGATTCCCTCTTTCACTGAAAACCCACGCAGACCTGTGGAATGAAGCAGTAGTGTGGCACTCGGCCGTCAGTATTGCTAGGTAATTGACTATGGATCCCAAGTGAAACAGAGGTGGTTACAGAACGGGAAAGTCAATTATCATTTATTAATGGTGGTTACAGAGAACAGCAGAGCAATTTATAAATTGAATTTTTAGATAGAATGGCTTTCTACTTATATTTTTAGAGGCAGGTGATAGGCTCTGTGGAATAAAGTGGGTGACATTTAGCCAGTGACATGGTGCGTGTGTTTTTCTTTTCTTTTTTTTTTTTTTTTGAGATTCTTTTGAAATGAGTTCTTAATTAGGTCACCTTTATAATACACCTTTCTGGCGCACCTTGTTTTTTTGAACGCGCCTGTTAAATGTGCTAATTATGTGCACTCCGACGTGAGTGGAGGGCTCCAGCACCTATTAGCGTCTATATGGGGACTGGAGTGCGCCTCCCAGTCTACACCCCTATGGATGTCTTTAAAGAGAATGCTGAGAAACAGATGAAAGGAGACGCAGAGAATAGCTGGGGGGAGACCTGACCGGGGTGCACCAACCTCCTGAGAATTGTGATCACCACGTGAGCCATTTAACTGGTCCTGAAATGGAAAGAGATGAATGGGAAATAGAGAAAAGCATTGCCACTATCAGACAATGGCTTGGGCTCAGCTGATCAGGAAAGCGTTTTTATCTTGGAATCTAAGACATGCAAGGGAAGGAGGGAGGAGGGAGGTGAACAGCTTTAAGAGGTGTTAGGTACACGTGCTGGCCCCTGCCATGAGTGGCATTGTTCCGCATTACAAGTGTGCGCTGATAAAAAGTGTAAACCAGAGCTTTAACTTCTTACCATGATTGGCTGTAGTTCCAGAATTCCTGAGGAGCCAAATGTGTTTTGTTTAATTTTTGTTTCTGACACTAAGAGCTGTTCAGTGGACTAAGATGGTGCCGGCTAGGATTTGCAAACAGATTGGCTCTGTCCCTCCACGCTGATGGCGCAGGCCTCCGTGGCCTCTGGAGAGCTTGTTCACAGCTCTCGAGGGTCCCTTGTTAACCTGCCTACTGAGTCACAGCCCCACTTCTCAGGCCCCTGGGGACCTGAGCCAGAGGAGAGGTGTCCAGTGTGTTCTTTCTTTCAATCATTTGTTCATTCATTCCTTCTTGTCTTTATTTATTTACTTATTTTTGCTGGTGGCACTAGAGATTGAGCCCAAGGTCTTCTCTTCACACATCCCCCAGTCCTTTGTTTTATCGTATTTTACTTTTTTATTTTGAGGCAGAGTCTCATTAAGTTACCAAGTTGCATAGGCTGGGCTCAAACTTGAGATCCTCCTGCCTCAGCATACCAGAGTGCTGGGGTGACAGATGTGAACTACCATGCCGGAGTCTTATTTTACCACCTGTGACTTAGCTCATGCTCACTAAATCCATTCTGCTCCATGGCCTGCCTGTCGGACACACCAGCCACGTGTCCTCTCACCGCTCTGATCCGTCATTCGCAGCACAGACCATGCTGCTATTTCACTCCCTTCCTTCACCCTGGTGTGCAGGGGCTCTGGAATATCAGGTGGCTTATACAGATGTGGCCTCATTCAGGATGAACCCAGGGGCGAGTACACAGCTGGAGTTCTGGGGACCCTCTGCTCAGCCAGGACACCCTCTGCCAGTGTCCCCTCCACCCTGGCTCTGCAGCCCGCAGCCAGCCCTTCCTTCTCTGTGCCTCCAATGGGTTCCCGTTCAGCGCATCTGAGTCCCACTGCAGAGTCCCTGGGCAGAGCCCTGATTAGTTGTTCTTTTGGAGCCGATCCTCACATTGCTTAAAAAACAAGTGTGAAGGATGGAAAGATCCCAGCCTGAACCAAGAGCTGGAGTAGTGCTGGGGAAGTTGCGGTGGGAGGCACTGCATAAACACTGGGGGCCTCAGGACTGGCTGCTCTGCAGTGTTTCTGCTGGGAACCACTGGACAGGGCCTGTGGGGAAGACTCTTTCTGGCTCTTTCAAAGAGCTACAGTGAAAAAGATGGAAAACGCATCCTCTCTCCCAGCTGTCCCACTCCTAGCTTCCTCAGCCCACTCCGCACTGACTTGGAATGTTTTGGCCCCAATTAAAGCTTTGTGCCTGTTTACATAACAGCTGGGCCCCTCTGTGGAGGGATGGGCTGAGGGACAATTTGATGCAGTGTCTGTGTTCCCTGATTGGGCCAATAATCCATCCCCTAGAATAAGAAAACCAGCCATGAGGAGAACAAAACCACCATTTAAAATCGCCTCACAGCCACTCCACCCACCGAGGCCAGGGCTGACATTCAGAAGGGTCTAGGCTGAGGGCACAGGCGGCTGACCTACCCCAGGCCAGGCCTGGGCCAGAGAGCCCATCCTCCTCCACTGCTCTGCTCAGCTCCAGCCCGACTTCCCGCAGGCCCTGGTGTTAAACATTTAAAGCCGCAGTTGACAGAATTTACAGATGGGAAGTGGGGAAACTGATCCTGTCTGCCAGGTCTTCCTGTGCTGGGGTCAACCTGGCCTGCGGTTCAGGGTAAGGTCAGCAGCACAAGGTCAGGAAGGAAGGGAGGAAAGAGAAGGGAAGGGAGGGAGGGAAGGGAAGGAGGGAGGGAAAGAAGAAAGGGAGAAAGGGAGGGAGGGAGGGATGTAGGCAGCCAGCTTCCTGGGCAGGTGGGCAGGCCTGAGGAAGGCCATCAGGCTGGTGAGCCACTTTCTGGTTCTGAGCTGAACGAGGCTTGGGGCTCACTGGGAGTGGAGTCTCGACCTCGGCACCACCCTGGGGCCCAGGAGACTGATTGAGGTGTTTATGAAGTGCTCCAGGGGCTTGAAAGGTGGCTCCCGTTAGTTCAGCCAGCGATGGAAGCACCCACTGTGTGTTACTGGGCGGGTCGAGGGTGGGCAAAGTGAAAGGCCCTTGCAAAGAGTTCACCCCCCTAATGACGGAGGGGAGGCAGGGGGCTGTGAGGAAACTAGGCTTGTCTTGGGGCTTAGCATTGCTGGATCTCGAAGGCGAGTCAGATTCTTCCAGGTAGAAGGTTGTAAGGACAGGGGAGAGGACATTCTTAGCAGAGGACGGTCGAGGGCAAAGGGGTACATGCAGCCAGGGTGACTAAGGAATGGGAGGAAACCTTTGTGTTTCTTCAGACTTATACAGAACTACAGGCCAGTGCTTTGTGGATGGAAGAAAACCTGTCACATCTTACCCCAGCTGGGACAGATTCCGCATGGTGGTCACTTGAGAACGGGGCATCTTTCTCGCTGTTCCCCCAAGCAGACCTCATTTTTGATCTCACAAATGCAGCCTCATCTCATCCTAGACACAGCAGGTACAAGTCCTCCTCTGGGTGGGGTTGAACGACCTGTCACCTGTCACCTGGGTCAGGGCTTTGGAGCTGATTTTGACCATCTGGACCGGCAGGGCCAAGGGTTCATCCAGAGGAATGCATGGTGCTTGAACTCTGCTAGAGGAAGCGTCGGGGAGAGCAAACGGAGCTGTTGTGAGCCCGTGAGTTGTAGGTGAGCTGTAGCAGGATCGTCACGAACACCCTGAGCCAGGGGGTCAGCTTCTGGCAGAGACGAGCATCTCCTTTCCGTGGGTACACCTGTCCTCCTGGTACGACCTCAAGCCTTGGTCCAGAGACTCCTTGACTCAGCTCCAATGACTCAGCTGCCTAGCATGTGTAAATCCAGTTCAAGTGCCAGCACTGTAAAGAAAGCAAAAGAAAAACAACAACAGCCCCCCAGAACAAAATAAAACAAAACAAAAAAATATGTTTGTGACATATAAAATTGGTCTTGAAAATAATCTTGTTTTTTTTTTTTTTCCGGCTCTGTATTCTTTCTTTGATGGAAAATTCATTATCTAAGCACAGGGGAGTTTACAAAGCATCTCTTATGTGTATTCTTTACAAGAACTTCTTAAAAACCACAGCAGAGGTGGTTAGATTTGTTATGTGGGGAGAAAGTTCAAAGCCAGGAAGGTCCCGAGGCACACACACAGTGGCCTGTGACTGCGGTGGCCTCTGTTTTAGTTCTTCTCGCTCCTCAGAAGGTATGGGGTGGTCTTCTGGGTCTGCAAAAGGATGTAAATCCGATAAGGATTTGAACACAGTTGCAAATCGTAATTCAAAATTTGTGAGTGCCTTGTTGGGGAGGGCATGGGTCTATGAGGGCTTCAGGTCTTTGCTGAGATGCTGCGACTCATATGTCTGCAGGGGACAATGTGTGTCTCAGGTTCCTTAAACAAGGAGAGGATTCTGTGATCGTACTGCCTTCTGCCTACAAAGTCCAAAAGGTGGTATTGTGTCCTGGCTCTGCAGTGGGCCCCACAGTGGCAGAGCCCTTGCTGGGTTTACTCTTGTCCTCTGAAGTCATCTACATTTAAAGTGGTACCTCGGCTCACAAACTTCATTCATTCCACCATCCTGGGGAAGATGGCCAAGGTCATATTCATTGCTCAGTGCAGGGGTTTATGCAGGGAAGCAAAATTCTGCTAAATCCTTCTGCTCGTGAACCAGATCGTTCTCCAGCAGAAGTGTTCATGAACTGAGGTATTCCTGCTCTCAGTACTGGCCTAAGGAAGCTCCTTGTGACTTTGGAAGTTGGCTTTTTTGATTTCAGGTTTTTGTAACATCATCCCAAGCTTCAGTGCCTTGTTCTCTGCCCACGCAGTGAGAGTGCCCTGAAATTCTTTCTCTTCTTACACAAAGTTGCGCTGGACTCAGTTTTGAGCCCTTCCCCATCCCTGGTCTTCGTTCTGGTCTTCACCTCTTATCTGTCCTCTGAGGTGCTCCACCAGCGGAACACCATGCATGCCCCAGGGTGGCTGCACTGTGTTTGGAGGTCCTGGAAGATGAGCTAGTGTCACTTCTTCTTGGATCCGAGCCTCGAGGCTGAATCCATACACACTTTCAGCTCACTACACAAGGCCTAAAACTTCCAGCCTGTTGTTATACCTGCATCTAGAACGGAGAGGCAGGAGAGGGGCATGGAAATTACCTCCTTTCTGAACCTCTCTCTTTCTTCTCTCACTTCTGTCCACAAATATGCAGTGCTTAGCTGGCTGTAAACATCTGGGAGCCATTGCGAAGTTGGGTCACCTTATTTCCCATTTGGATCTAAGGTGTTGATGGTTTTATTGGAGTTAAGGGCCTTTAATCTACTCTTGATGCATTTCCATAGGAAAGTAACTCCAAAGTGGAATTATGTCTCTTTATGTAGGAATCCCGAATCCCCTGGCTCTTCTTGGGCTGGTTCTCCCCGAATTGAGCTTGTTTCTTGATCCTTTGCTGGTTGGGAGAGGACAAGGGGATGATCAACAGTGTGTGCTTTAGGGTGGTCCTGGTTCCCTGGAGGGCAGCCCTCGGACGTGGCTGCCTTAGTTATTATAGTGAGATGAGAGATTCTGCACAAAGCTTTGTGGCTGGATACTGTCTTCCTGGATGAAGGCCTGCATCCCAGACAGCCAGCTCTATAGGACAGCAAAGCTTACACTGCTAAATAACTGCAGAGCTAGGGTCTGGGTGTAATAATCAGACTGTCCTTGGAGTTGCCTTTTTATTTTCTCTTGAAGAAGATTTCCCAGCATATGGGCATGTTAAGGGGGCAGGAGATTTCGGCAGGCCCTGCTGAACTATGTCACAGTGACTGGATTAGAATCTCGGTTTCATCTGTATTATCCTCATGACCTTGGGTATGTGATTTCCTTTCTATCTGCTTCAGTGTCCTCTTTCTGAAAAATGGGGGTAACAGCACCTACTTTTGACAGACTAAAATGTCCCTCCAAAGAAACCCATGTCCTGGAACCAGGGGGCCTTAGAGACCCAGCTACTTAGGAGACTGAGGCAAGATGATCACTTGATTCTAAGAATTTGAGTCCATCCTAGGCAACATGATGAGACCCTGTCTTAAAAAATATTAAAAAAGAAATCAGTGCCCGAATTCCTAGAACCTGCAAATATTAGCTTATTTGGAAAAAAAAAAAAAGTATGTGATTAGTCTGAGGATTTTGAGATGAGGTGATTTTCTTGGATTCTCTGGGTGGTTGGTTAGTACAATAAGGAGGGTCCTTCTAAGAGGAAAGCAAAGGGAGATCTCACAGACCCACAGAAAAGAACAGAATGAGAAGCTGGGGGTGAAACAGGGAGATGTGGAGCTATTGCTTTGGAATTTGGAGTGTGATGTTACCACGAGCTGAGGAATGGCAGTAACCACCAGACGTGGAAAGCGCTGAGAAATAGATTCTTCCCAGAGCCTCCAGAAAGAGTGGGCCCTCATTTTATCCTGGGGAGACTGATGTTGGGCCTCTGGCTTCTGGCACTGTCACAGATTTCTGTTGCTTGAAGCTGCCCTGTTTGTGGTAACTTGTAATAGCAGCTCCATGAAACGAATACTGACCTTGATGGTGTTATTGGTATTCTATCTCTGGTATGTTTCTTTCATCTCACAAATGTTTATTGAGCACGCATCACACGGCATGCAAATAATGCATGCAAAATATTTTGCGGGATCCTTGTTATTTCATAATGAGCCTTCACTGAGTATTTGCAAGTGTTATTCTAGATTTTCTTGGGACAGTGGGAGTGGACAAAGGTCCCAGTGGGTGTCCTGGCCAGGTCACAGAGACCTGCAAGCTCAAACTGAACTTCTTACTACTTCAGCAAAGGGGTTGGTCGAGTCCTGTCCTGCCCTCCGGCCCAGGGGTTGTGTGGATCAAATGAGTTAATGACGTGAAAGTGGTTTGCATGTCATCAGGGTGAACTGTTAAGCTGTGGTCACAAAGGCCAGCGATAAACAGGCAGCATCAGAGAGCTTGGGGCTGGAGCTTTGTGCCTGTGGCGCTGCGGGGTGAGATCATCTCTCTCAGCTTTTGTTCTCACTTTTCTGAGCTCATTTGTTGGTTTTTCTCCCTAATCCCAGCCCCTCCGTCCCTGAGTAGAGCCCCAGATGACAAATCTCTGAATGTCCCAGCCAGCTCTGAGCCTTTCCCATGGGGCACATTTCTTCTTGTTTCTATTTTTAAGAGGCACAAACAAAAATAAAAACAAACACTGAAATATATTAATCTTAAAAATGATTTATAGTGCCCAGCATAGAGATTAGGTCAATAGATTCCAGTTTAACTTTACGGGGGTTTGAGATGTTCCCGATGTGTTTTTATTTTAGACCAGAGACCCAGGAGACCCAGCACAAGGATGCCAACTTAGGTAGAACAAGTCAACCCTTGTCAAATGCTTCAAAGTGGTGAATTCATCTGTAAAGATACCCGGCCTCCCAGGAAATGTGCTGTTTTAGCCTGAATAGGCAAAGGAAAACATGCAGGCAGGGAACAAGTCACGTCTACCCATCGCTGGCTTTGTCTTTCACCGATGTCTCCTCGGCATCTCTCTCCCTGAGATGGTCAAAGGAATGCTTTATGCCAACAGCCTATCCCCGGGAGACTTGGCAGATCCTTCTAGGTCATGTTTTCCAGTCTGCTTGTCTGCTGCCAAACAAGGGACCTCACTCATCTGTATTCATTCAGGTAAAGAATATATATTGAAAGCCCACTGTGTTCCAGGCACTGTGTTAGGCACTGGGGAAACAATGCTGAATGTGGATATCTAAAGTTTTCAGTCTGGTGGAGCTGACAACCAGTTGGTGACAGAACATTGACAGCTTGCAAGGGTGCAGTGAAGGGGCAGCTTGTGCTAGCAGCACATCCCTGGGGGAGCAGTTTTCTCTGGGGTATGCATCGGAGTTGGGTCTGAGGGAGGAAGCGGGATCAGCTGACCCAAAAGGGAGTGGAACGTGTTGGCATCATAGAGACTAGCATGTGCAGAGGCCCCCAGGTGACATCGATGGTGACATATTGGAAGACTCGAGAGGAAGTGAGCATGGTGGTGAGCAGGGGGAAGAGAAGGGCTTGAGGTGGTGCTAAAGGAGAAGTAGGGGCTGCAGTGGTGGATGATTGGCCATCTTAGGGGGACCAATATTGGGGGAAGAAAGATTTCCTTCCCATCCTGCTGTACTGAGCATGCATTGCTGCGGGCCTTCCCCAGGCCTGTGTGATCTCCCACTGGTGTGGGTCAAGGCAGGGCCACCAGAAAGCTGAGCCCCTGGAGTGGGTGTCTCTGGTGCCAGCTCCAAGTCTCCTGCTGGCCTGGTTCATCCATGGAGTTTGGCCTCCACTTCCCTGCAGGTCTGGGTCTTTATTTTGATGCCACACATCATTTGCCTTGAACCCTATACTGTCTCTGGTATGTTTCTTTCATTTCACAAATGATTATTGAGCACGTATCACACGGCAGGCACCAGGTGGGGCGCTGGGGATGCCCTGCTGGCGGAGGGAGGCCTGCACCTGCTGCAGTGAAACATCAGGACTAGCATGAGGCAGAGAATAGCTTGGCCCCTCCGCAATCGGATATCAGTTTCTCCTTCAACCACGATCCATTCCCCTGGTCTGTCCTCCATGGACAGCCCTCTGCCACCTGCCCTTAGCATGAGGGCATGGCTGTGGGTCAGCCTCAGACTTTCTGCAGTGCATGGCATTGCCCTCCCCATGGGGACCAGCGTAAGTCTCCAGCTCTGCCCCAGCCCCATCCTCAGGCTTCTTGGCTGTGTAATCCTGTGCTTCGGCCTGGTGCTGAGTCACTAAAAGTAGCTTTCTGAGATTCCTGCCCTGCATCGTGACCTCAGGTGCAGAAAGGCTGCCTTCCTGGTTCTCCTCCTGGCACAAGTCCCTGCTCACCGGGTGCACATCTTCTGAAGGAACATAAGGACTGTCAGCCGCAGCCTGGAAGCATATTCCTCCATGCCAGAGCTAATGAACTGTTCCCGGGGATGGTTAATGCCCTGTGAAATCAGTCATTAATTGTAGAAACAACGGATTTCAGAGACATCGTGGCAATTAGGAGTTGTGTATGATGGTGGTGGCAGAACACACTACCATGTGCTTATTCGTCATGAGTGCAAAAGCCAGCCAGGTGACCTGGAAGTTGTCCTAGTCTAACAGGGAGTGGTCACCGGCTGCTGGGTCCCTAAGGCTCCTGCAGCCACACTCTGAAATCCCTGGTGACACTCACCAAAAGTCAGCAGTCCGCTCTTGGGGAAGGAAGGGAAGGCTCACCTTCCAGTGGCCAGCAGAAGGAGGCAGCATCGGATAATGGATAAAGCTGCTCTCGGGTAGAAGCTGCTCCTGGAACTGGTAGCTTCTGAACTGCAGCCCTGGGCACCTCAAAGGGCCAGTGAGCTGTCTCTGGGTGGTCTCTAGGTGGTCTCCGGGATTGATGGCTCTGAGACTTACTCTGCCTTAGGTTTGTTTCTGGGGAGAACTTAAAATAAACTGGCTTTGTTAGTAGTGCACCCAGAATGTGTTTGTTCCCCGGCTGTTTCTAAAGCACGGTTCCCCCTAGCAAGCCGGAAGTGAGTGGCATTAATAGTAACTGCTAATCTCTCTCTGAGCTGCCCCTACTCATTCCCTCCTTCCGCCCTGGGTCTCCCAGCTATTTCTGGAGCCCTCGGGAGTGTGCTGTGTGAATGCTGGAGGACTGCCTCCCGGCCCCCTGCCTTCCTCTTCTGGGCTGCAGGCCCCATCTTCAGCCTAGATCTGGACTGGCATGGAATTAATGCCACCCCCACACTGGCCCTGTGCTCGCAGGCTCGAGGGAGAGAGAGAGAGAGAGAGCTGTGAAAGAATTCTAAAGTAGTCAAAGAGCGGGGCCATTACTGTCTTTTGTAAAGATCAACTAGATCACCCTGAGGAAGAGTAAGGATGCAGGCTGATTTAGTATGGAAGGGTTGGAATTGCCCTGCTGGTTATCAGCTTGGGGTTAGCAGAATGCATTTTGGTCAAGAACATGGAATCCTATGCAGCATTTAATAATTATTAAAATTTATGCTATTGACATGGAAACTGCTTATGGCTTGTTATTGAGTAAAAAAAAACTGGCAGTCAAGTACACAAGATTCCATTTATGGGAAGCAAGTGTGCATGTAGGTACACATGTGTGCAAATGAACAAGTCCCTACTGACATAGCCTAACATGTTAACACTGATGATTTTAGAGAGATCTAAGATGGCTTGGAAATGTCTTCTGCTTCCAGAAAAGGAATCTGAATTTATTACAATGAGCATGTCTCGATTTTATAACAAGCAAATAGATTTTGTTTTACATATCATTGAAATCTGTTCTGTTTTACTCACGTCATCAAAAGACAACCTACCAGAGTTTTCTAAAGCTTTTTCCATAACTTGCCTTGAGCAGTCAAATTAAGACAGACTACTGCTGGAAAAAGTAACTGTTTTAGATTTAGAAAATAATAACATCTCCAAAGAATTTTAAAGATTAGGTTGTATGCATTGAAAAATAAATGGCTTACAATATTTTATGAATTATGTCATAAATCAAATCCAAATATCGGTTGGACAGCATCAGAGAAAACAGACTTAATGGGTGGAGTCAGTGGAGGCCCGGGCAGTAATAGCCATGGGAAAAAAATGTTCTTGAGGTGATGTCAGTGACTTACAAGGCTCTGTGGTGACCCCAAGAGTAACTGTTGGCCAGAAAAAGTTTGAGATTCGTGATGTGGCTGAAAATTTCACTTCCCATTTAATTTTGATTTTTCTTGAATGTGTGCCTCATTTCAGATTCAGCAAGCCTTTTCCTGGTCATCTTTTGTCTTATCTCTAAATGTCAGGGGACTCCTGCTTGGCCCTTTCACTGAGAATCGGGTGCCACAGGCACCCATGGCAGTGATCATCATTTCCCAAGTCTCCTGACGTGAAGTCTTTTTCTTGTTCTGCATTACTACATGTAAGTCACACCTGAAAGTACTACAGCACAGCTGGAATTCCAGCCGCTGATGTTCCCAGATTCCAATCCAGGAAGCTCTTTCTTGAAGGAAATGGGATGCAAAGTGCAAAACCTAAAACCTGAAATCAAGAACCTATGTCAAGTTTTGATCTAACTTACAAAGGAAGCAGCTGGGAATGGGGTGGGAGTTTTTTTGTTAACTAAACAAAATAAAAAATTTATATTCTGCCACCAGGGTATTTATTTTTAAACAACAATGCACCAACAGGACAGTCAAAATGACTTGGTAATCATAGTCAGAGGATAATTCTAAAAATCGTGACAGCATCATAACCATCAATAGCAACCTATTTTAGTGGCTGAGCAAAACCAGTGTTTATCCTGCAACTCTTATTTTTTTTTTTATCTGTATTTTGTTGGGAGTTACCGTAATTTTGAGAATATATTTTATAAATAGAAAAATGAAGTAGAAGTAATGTCAAGCATATTCAGATTGGAAGGGAGATGCTAACAAGAATGCTGCAAAATCAAGGTCAACAAGACAAACCAGGTCCTTGTCCCAACCACCAGTTCCTAGCGTACCTCCCTCGCCAATAGCAGAGATACTCTGTTCTTTATGCTCTGCACCAATCAGTTTTAAAACAACTTCTCTCATTGTTTCACGACCATATTTTATTCCTCCGGAATGATTTTGGGCTGAGACCAAGAGGCATTAGCTCTCTATTCTCAAATTTCCCACCGCCTTGGTTATCAGGAGAGCTGGGGGCGTGGCACGTGAGTCACAATGATTGACTCACTGGACAAGAAAGAGTTGGAATCAGAAAATAATAAGTTCTGTGTGCCTTGCCAGCGTCTGCTCACTGATGATAACTTCTTGAAGTCTTGAGCTAAGTAGAATTTAGATGATGAGTTGGGGTCAACAGATAGACTATTGTGGTTGTTGGAGAATGTGCACCAAGCGTAATGATTTCTATGGCGTGTCCGGCCCCAGTCACTGAATCCACTCCCTCCTGCCCAGATCCCAAGCCCTGGACTCTGTCATAAACAAAAATATATCTCACTGTTTCATCTGCTTTCAATAGATTTTTCTTCTAGAACTTGCAGCACAAGTCTTTCTATCTTATATAATCTTCTATTCACCCATCCCAAAACTTGACCAATTCTTTGGCTGCGAAATGATGAGTTCTGTTTTTCTACTAACAAATTATACATTTTCATTTAAAAAAGCACATCAGATACAGGGTTAAACATTTTCTCAAATATTAATTATTCTAATTACTAGTAGCGTAACTTCTGCCTGACTTTTGATAAAGCTCTCCAAACCTCGATTTTCCAGTTGCAAAAAGTGGGACCATAAATCCCAGTGTGGTCATGAGGACTGAGGTCACCCTGCTTCCTATGAGTGTGGAGCACACAGCTGGTATGTGGGGTGCTTGGTGGGGTGCAGCCCCCTTGGAAGAAGTGCCACCCACTGGGGCCACTTTGTGAGGTCCGCTGTGCTTTGTCACTGAGCTCCAGAGGCTTGGGCGGCAGGGTGGCCAGGTCTACGTCCTGAACCAGTGGCTTTCCTCCACCGGCTGCCTGGCCATCCTGGCATTGCGTCTTTTTAGGTCGGGCATAGCTCAAAGGCAATCTCATCAGGAGAATAAATTCAATGCAAACTAATATACAATTTGGAATCCTTCTGGGAGTAGATGCATTTTACACTTTGGAAGATTTTTGTCTTATTTTATTACTGGGTCTTCTGATAAATTAAAGAGAGATGAGTTGTCCCCGAGCCAAAGGAACCCTTACAGTTGAATTAAAATTTAAATCCGTTCTGTGTTTGCTGTCAGACCGATGGGGCTTTGTCGGAAGGGCTTGAGCCTTGTGACTCTGTTTTGTATTTTTTTTTTTTTTTTTGCCTTGGTCCAGAAGATCCTTATTGACTTTTTCTGTGATTTGTGTTGCTCTGTCACCAGGATATTGTTCTGTAAGAGAAAGGGTAAAGCAGAAGCTGTAGGGAAGGTGATTTAACTGTTAGGGACGGATTTCACCGTGAGCAGGGTTCCCTGATGATGAGGACAGCAGTGCGAGCTGCAGCCCGCGGTCGGGTATTCATCCTGCCCTGCCCTGCGCAGCTGTGTGACCTCCAGCAAACCGTCGACCTCCTCCAGCCTTTGTTTCCACATCTGTGAAGTGGAGATGATGCTTGTCACGTTTAATCATGGCTGCAGAAAAGCTCTCCCAAATTCAGTGGCTTACAGCAGCATTTTTTTTCCTCCCACATCTGTGTGTCTGGCGGGCTTTTCTGTGCTTAGCTGGTGGCTCTGCTGGGCTGGCCTGGAATTGTGACTCCAGGCTGGCTGAGGGTCACCTGGTGTGGCCCTGTTCCACGTGCCACCCCAGCAAGTGAGCTCTTTGCATCATGATGCTAGAGGGGGCAGAGCAAGGGCCCAGTCAGTCATGCAAGCGTAGGATGAGCTTTTTGTTGGGCCTGCTCACATCTCAACTGACCAAATGCAATGTCAAGTTAGACTCCTCCCTTGTTTCCAGGTGATGAGATTTCTGAAGAATAATTAGTCTGTTGAGGTGCCATGCTAGTCGTTACGGTGGGACCAAATTAAATAATAGATGTTACTGGGCTCTTCCCAGTGCTAGAGCAGGGCCCCTGACTGATTCTGTCATCTCTGAGGTAGATGCCTGGCGTGGTTAATATAGCAGATAAGAAATCTGCTAGTGGCTGTCTCTTTGGGACCCAAAACTCTTGGACCCGTAGAGTGGCCTGGGCTGCTTGGATTGAAAGTCTGCGCAGACCTGCATCTCGGCGCGACTCTTGGGGACTGGTAAGCACGCCCTTCATCCCCAGGGAACTGCCTGGAGATCGGCATCTGGGCTGGGTCTGTTTGGGCCCGTAGCCCCGCCCTTCACCCCCAGGAAGTCTCCCAGAAAGCAGCATCTCAGACTGTCTCTTTGGGACCCAAAACTCTCGGACCCGTAGTGTGGCCTGGGCTGTTTGGATCGAAAGTCTGCGCAGACCTGCATCTCGGTGCGACTCTTTGGGACTGGTAGGCCCGCCCTTCATCCGCATGGAACTGCCTGGAGACCGGCATCTGGGCTGGGTCTGTTTGGGCCCGTAGCCCCACCCTTCACCCCCAGGAAGTCTCCCAGAAAGCAGCATTGCAGACTATCTCTTTGGGACCCGAAACTCTCGGACCCGCAGAGTGGCCCGGGCTTTTTGGATTGGGAATATTGTGAAGACTGGCATCTTGGCCAGGTCTGTTTGGGACCGGGAACTTTTCAGAAATCAACATTCTGGCCTGACTCTTTGGGACCTGTAGGCCCTTCACTCGCAAGGAACCTCCTGGAGACCTGCCTGGGACAAAGCACAGAGGCCTGGCCTGCCTGAGATTCCACAGGCTCCGCCGGGGTGGCCACACCCAGCATTCGCCTTACAACTTAGGGAGCCAGGAGCCCACAGAGGGGAGTTAGGACCCTGTGAGGAAGCCAAGAGCCTGTGGGGGAGCCACTGCCCCTCCAGGAACTGAGGGTGTAACAGGTAATTTGCCACATAAGCAGAGAAAGCTTTGGAACACCGCTCAAAGTAAGGAAATATAGAAAAGTGACAAAAGGAAAGACCAAAAGGCAGGCTCAAAGCCCTAGCCCTCCCCAAGAAAGCTTAGAAGCTGTGTACATAGAAGAAAAAAGAAGCCATACACCTGAAATGTCTGAAATGATATCAAATGAAATAAATATGCAAATAGGGAAACCTATGGAGAAATTCAAATCTGAAATAATTGCCCAGATAAAAGAAGAATTGATAAAAACAGTGAAAGAAATAGTGAATGCATCTAGTGAAAACACAGCTAAAAAATTAGAGGAACAAAGCAAACAGATAGAATCCCTCAAAGAACAATATAAGAAACAAACAGAATGCATAAAGCAGATTCAAAGAGATATACAGGAAATCAAAAATTCTACTGAAAGCTGTAAAAACCGCCTCAAAGAAAGAGAAGGCAGAAATTCAGACCTCGAAGATAAGATTGCAGCCAGTGAGCAGGAAAGACAAGATCTATTAAAAATAACAAAGAATCAGGAAATAACAATTCAACACCTGCAAGATGATGCAAAGAAAAATAACATAAGTTTAATAGGGATAAATGAAAAAGAAGGGGACAGCCCAAATGATATCAAGAGGATATTTACAGAAGTAATAGATGAAAACTTCCCAAAAATCAGAAGAGAAACAGACATCTGGATAAGTGAAGCATATAGAACTCCAAACAG